>BPLS01031578.1:99015-139200 GCA_019656275.1 Rhododendron kiyosumense
AAAATTGAGAGAGAGAGAGAGAGAGAGAGAGAGAGAGAGAGAGAGAGAGAGAGAGAGAGAGAGAGAGAGAGAGAGAGAGAGAGAATAGGTGGGTCAGATCTGGGAAAAAAATTTCAGTGGTACTCCAACCCTCCTCACCGTGCATTTATGTCGGCCCAAATACTAAGTATATGAACCCTATGAATTTGTAGTGAGGAGAAGGTCTTGGACACCATGTGGCGATATCCGGGAGTATAACGTGGCGGTATTGACACTGAGCAATCTCTCAATGGTTAATTAAGTGGGGCATCTACATTAGTTTCTTCTACCTCTCAAGTTGGACAAAATAATGTGGGTGGGTCTGGACCTCCCTACATGGTCATGTGGAGTCTGTCAGATGGTGGAAGAAATAGGAATGTGGATTTATGCACTGGCAAGCCTGCAGAGGCTAAAGCCCTTTCTCAACCATTCCCAAGTTAGATTTACCGAATTACCCTCCAGTGAATTCTCATTTTGACCCACTTGATCACAGTGTGCACTAAAAAACCTTTCCATTTGTGCTGGGCATTTATAATAGAGTTTTTTTTTACCCTTTTGACCTCTGCTACATTTTGTTCTAGTGTTTGGTTTGGGTATGCAAACATATTTTTGGCAATAACCCCCATTTTGGGTTAAAGGTTAAAATTGTTATTTGATGTTTTATCCTCCTGGTGGATTGTTAGTGGATTATCAGTTGTGATTTGATATTCCTCACCTAACGTAGTTGTTTGCATGCCTATTTCCGGAATTTGATGCAAAATCAGGTCAATGCTATTTTCCTTCTCTTGTATATTATTCCTCTTGGCATCCTTTGAATGCAGTGTTTTGTGTTATTTTGGGTGGGGGACCAAAGTCGCTAATATCTACATCTAACAATTATTAGGTTTCACGCAGGGTCTTGAATCGCGGTATCGGAACCCTAACGGTATTCAGTGATACGGCTATATATCACCAATACGTACGTAAATAACGGTATTGGAGGTTCGCAATTTCCGTTACGTAACGGCTTTTATTTTAAGACCCTGGTTTTAAGTACTTGCTTGTATTATTGAAGGCGCAGAGATCATGAATTTTTACTTCAGTACCAGAGATCATTAATTTTTACTTCAGTACCAGAGCTGCTGGGTGAAGAGCTCAGAAGGTCAGTTACTGGGAGATTTGTATTGCTGCTAGAATATATCTTGTGTGTGGATCTTGAGCTTGTAGAAATTTGCGACACTCATTCATTGAAACAATGATAGGTAGATAGGGCTCTTAAATAAGCCCGAACCAAGGTACTCGATCGAGCTCCACTTGTTAAAAGCTTGTTTAAGAACTTCTGAATAACGAACAATCCAAGCTCTAACATAATTTGAAACCCAAACTACTCGAGCTCCTAAGCAACTCGATTAAAATTCCTTTGAAATCGGCTCGAATAATAAACATACCCAGCCTTAAGAAAAGTACCACTTCGCTCGGCTCGTAAAATGAGCTTCTACGGGTACGAAATTTGTAATGTGCTGGTCACTACTGGGTGAATTCTACTATTTCCTTTTCATGTGTAGTTTCTATCTTGACATCCTTTCGCACATAGTAATAATGTTATTTGTGTATTATTGGTACTTGACTGGAGTTGCTGATATCTGCTTTCCTGCCACCATTATTAGGTTTCTAAATGCTTGGTTTAAAATAGATGCTAATCTGCTACAATAACTGACGGTGCAGAAGTCTTAAATTTTTACTTCCAGTGCAGCTAGTGAAGATCCAAGGACAGCCAGGACCAGTGGTGGTGAAGAGATCAGAACTGCTGGTACTCAGAGTTTTATTACTGCTAAAAGAGTTTCTTTCCGTATCTTGATCTGGATATCTTATGATACTTACCGAGATGAGAGAGAGAGAGAGAGAGAGAGAGAGAGAGAGAGAGAGAGAGAGAGAGGAGTAGTTTTTGGTTTGTCATGACTTTACAAGTAGAGTTTAAATTCTTACCGCGGGTGGAAACCGTGGGTTAGAAAAGTTCACAAATCAGGCCATGTGAAAGGAATGCTTGCATAATGAAGTGAACAGGTTAAAAGTGGAGTGAGCATTGGCAAAATTTTGTATTGTCCTTCTAGTTGTCATTTTTCATTAATGTTCTCTAATACTTTCTCTGTCCTTGCTCGGGTGACAAATTCCGCAATTACACGAGGGTGTTCGAAAGAGAAATGACCCAGGCCGATAACAAGTGCCGTCATCATTATTCAACGTCGTGACGCAGACTCGAATCATGGGTACATAACTATTTTTTTACCAAATCTGTGAGTGAAAATTTGGAAAATGCTTATCAAGATTGATTAATATTGTCACTAACAACTAACAACCCACATGACATGTTGGGAAAATGCTTTATCAAGAAAAGGGTATGCAAACTTCCCAGCTTGCATTCCAACATATCAACAGCACATAGATTGGACATTCATCTTTCACCTTTCCCATCTGGACATTAGAATGCAGCAACTCATCAATCAGTATCACAATTGGCTAGCTTGTATTTTTGTCACAATAGGTTGCAGGGGACAGCAGTGTCCTACTCTTAAATGTGTGTGCCCATATATCTCTGTATCTATGGATATATATATTTGTACACTCATATTTGGTGTTTTGTCCCTAAGCCCTGGCCTAAGCTGGCTTTAGTGATTAGATCTGTAGATGATGCTATGGGTACAACACTTGTACCCCACCTTGTGTGGGATCTATTTTGAGGTTCTACACAAATATTTCGAGCCTCTCAATTTGTTTAGAATATTTTTTGACAGGTCGCTGTAAAAAAATCAGTATAAGCGAATATCGGTAAGTGCTTGATCCATACCTTATTTTTTTCCATCCGTTCGATTAAAGACTAAAAAAAGAACGTAGGGATAAATGATATTTGACTGAACTAAATTTTCACAGAGACTCTTCAAAAAAATTCTAAATAAATTGAACGGTTCACATCATTTGTGTGGAACCTTAAAGTGGTCTCACACAAGGTGGTGTATGGTGTATTCGTGTGTGAGCATGATAGCTATTTAGTTAGTAAGTAGGCTATTTGTCCAACCTCGGAGGTTCAACTGTCAACGCTATCACGAAAACCTCTAGAGCATCTTGAGGTTTGTCTAGTCGTTAGTTTTATTGGTCTAAAATTAGCGGATGTGCACGACTTATGATTACAAAAATTAAGTACTTTATACGTGTAAATTTAGCAGTCGCGAAACATCTGTAATGAGGTGTGTGTACTGTTTTCCAGACATGATCTCACATCAACCTTAAATTGTTGCACAAATTGGTTGCATCTCACTGGTCAACAGTTTGATGGAGTATAATCGTAGTTGGTGGGAATCTTCCTTCTCAGAATCTCCTCTTTGATGGTAATTAGTGAATGGTACTAATTGTGATTTAATTAAAACCATGATCACTTCTTTTATGATCATGATTATTTGAAAAATCGAATACGGTTTATTTCCAAAAACGGAAAGATTGATTAAATCCTATTTGTTAATCTATATTATAAAACAGAGCGGTTTTTGTCTACACATATAAACAAGAGCACCTCTTCAGCCGTCGGATCAAATTTTCAATAGGTTATAGCCATCCAATCAACTTCTTTAATAAATTTATCATCTCCCTCCCTCTTTCCTTCTTTGGCAATGTTGCCATTTCTAGAGACAAACATTTTTTTTTCCCTTTATTTAACAGTGAGCCTTTTATTATCAAAACGTTTTCTTCCCCCTAGCGTCAATCTTTAACTCTATCATTGGGGTGCAAACTCTATTTAATTCATTTATTCCATCAATTGAGGTAACAATAGAAAAACATTTTAGAAGCTTTAGTTATACAAAAGAATAAACTTAGTTTTTTTTTGTAACAAATTGTTTTACCTATTTCTTGGAAGCATGATTCAAAATAGTAGTGCTCGATAATTTGTCTAAGTTGTAGGCCTATAGCATTTCTTTGATTTGAAAGGGGAAAAAAACTCAAGTTGTAGCATTCTGTTGCAAGAATCATTTTCAATGTTATAGAAAAACAACATTCGTTAACTTACGGGAAGTAGGCACTATTCTTTCTTTTTTTTTGGATTAGTTGCTGGTTAAACTGTATTGGATACGAGTGTGATATAAGTATTGGTTGATCGAGACAGCTATTAACTAATTTTTGTGCATAAGTTAATTACAAATTTTATTTGGGTATGTGCTCATGCTTTTTCAATGGGTGGTATTATTCGTTATGAAATTATTCTTAGAAGAAATTAGTTCAATTTATCTTATTTGAAGAGAATTTTACAAAATAAATTATAAAATTTTTCATTTGGGTTTGTTAAGATCACTAGAAGGGAAGAATAATCTTTTTAAGTTGTAATAAAAAAGTGTTGTATCATGCCTTTTTTTTTTATCAGCGTGTTGTGCCGTGCCTTTAGGCACGGGCAATCACTAGTTATAAACCAAAAACGGAAAGATTGATTAAATCCTATTTGTTAATATCCTTATATCTCACAGAGAGAGAGAGAGAGAGAGAGAGAGAGAGAGAGAGAGAGAGAGAGAGTGTTTCTGCATTCCATTTAGGGTAATCAGTGCAATTAATACAAAGGGAGTGATGTAACTCATAGGCATTAAACTAAGGCTTAGTCTTTTGGGTCCCTAATATAATTCCCTTTTCCCGAGAGCATATACATTCCGGTCAGAATTTCATTTTTGCTAGTTTAGATGTGGATCAGCATATATGCATTTCGACTAATTATAACTGAGAGTCCAATTAGATTCGGAACAAAATCTCGTATGAACTAACCTCATAAGAGTTGATAACATTTAAGAAGTTTTAAACCTATGATCTTAGAAAAGAGCAAAGTCCTAAGTTTCAACCATTGACCACCAAGCAAAACTCTTGGAGTTATTTTGAATGAAAAACGACCAAGTACCATAATTTTTTTTATGTGCGTGTCCTAAGCAATCGGAGAGTGACATTCACATAGTTACAATAGCCGAAAACTATATCAATCATATGACGTCTGCAACAACTATAACAATCATATGACGTCTTCAACAACTAAATTAAGCTCAATATAAAACAACTTGAACAATATTATTCATACGGAGATGAAATAAACTAATTGCAAGGATTTCCTACCCAACTATTAAAAAAAAAAAAAAAACCTGCATGGTTATTATTAATTCTTGTGTAAGGAAAAATTTGGACCTCTTAAATCACTATCTCAACAGAGAAGGTACAAAGCCAAATTGGCAGATGAGTACCATAGTGTACTCTTGCTCTTGGCGTCTAGCCCTTCTTGGAACAAGATGTCAAAAAACGTTACATGTCAATATTCATTTACCCACCCTTTAGTTAATTTGTACTTCTGATACTTATATATCCATCATTAATTTCATATCCTTTTCTTGGGAAAGTATATACGCATCTCTTAAAAATGTGTACTATATGAACTTATTGTATTGTTTCATTCATAATATTTTAATGTGTTTGTAACTTTTGTTATAAAGCTCGCAACCTTTCAATAATAGGATTCGTAGTATTTTCACTACGATTCATAATGTTTTTGTGCATCTTGTAACTTGTATATACTTAAAACATAATTATTATTCAACAATAGAATTCGTAACATTTAGGATTCGTAACATTTTCACTAGAATCATAATATTTTGGTGCGTCTAGCTCGTAAATTTTATACTGAAATCGTAACTATTCAACTATATGATTCCTGATAGTTCCTCTATGAATCATAGCATTTGCCTTTTGGGGGTGAATACACACCCGACCCAAATAACACAATTTAATTACAATGGGATTTTTAGACAACTAGTATTTTTCTTTAAAACAAACCTTGTGTATTTTATGGTCTATGACAATGAAGAATTGATGGGATGGTTCGAATTCCAAGAATGAATTGGTGGGATTAATAAACTCTCTCAATATTTACTAGTCGATCCTACCAATTTACGTATATATTAGGTCCCACAAATAGTAGGAAATTGTCAAAAATAAAATAAAATGGCAGATCATATATTGCTCTACATATTCGAGCCCACAATCTAGAAAGGTCCGACTCTGACCCTACTACGACTTTACTACCGCTTGCATATTTACACATATATACATATCTATACATATTCATCTATATAATTAAGTACACTCATCTTGTGATTGAGAAAATATTATTTTTCTTTCTTATGATGGTGTCCACATTTTTATTTCCACCTCTCCCTTAACCCAAGCACAATGTTCTATATGTGCTTTTTTTTCAATTTGTTGATGGTGATAGTTGAGATAGAGAGGTGTAGAGAGAGGGAGTACAGACCATGTGGATAAAGGGAAGAAAGTCACATGAGGGGTGCCATGGTTCCATTAGGGCAAGGACCAACTAAGCTCTATCTCCATCACCAATCCTAAACTATGTTCCAAGAAACTACTACCCCATCAACCCACCATTATTGACACATGATGTCCCCTCCAGTCCTCCCCCTACCCAAATCTCACCATGTGCTTTTGGCAGATTAGTTAGTGATTGGTGGGGTTTTCCTGGACCATCATTTCTGTAACTCCTCAATCACATTTATAGTTATGGTCTGAGGGACTGTAGAAATTTTTGCAGAACCAAGAATAGTGACAGAGAATATACTATTTGATGAACAATAATTTAGAAGTGCAATCCACAAAATATATGTTAGAACTTGTTGCTCATATATTAATATGAAGAGATACTTAGAAGTTTTAGAAAGAGGCTAGATGTTTGAGCGGAGCGGAGCGACGGTATTTGGCCTATCACCGATGATCCAGTGAAGTGGACTGGGCCAAAGGCCCATGGGTTGGGGGGTGTGGCGGGCATAGTCCCCACGGTACGGTACGGACCGTATGGGTATTTTTGGGAAAAGACCGTGTACCCGGATTAGGGTTAGAATAGAGTGAAATATAATTAAATACTCTGTGTAAAAACCCTACTGCAGTGATAATAAGAAAAACGACAACTGCTCTCGCTCCCGTGGACATACTCGATTTTAGGGAACCACATATATTCTGTGTGTTGATTCTTTACTGTTTCTTATTCGTATATCGTGTGTGTGTGTTTCTGTTCAACAATATAGAACATTTTTGTGGTTCTCCCCATATGGATTATGTTTAGATGCACAAAGTTATACAACAAAAATTATAGTAGTATGTAATTATACTATGATTTGTTTGCAAAAATATTAAGTGGACGTTATTGTGGTATTGTGGTATTACATACATATAATATATTTTTTTTTTGCTCGGCTACATACAGATAATATTAATGTCCACTTCTTGTATTTCGGTTGAACCCTCCAGCACAAAGCTATAGCGATCCCAGCTGACTACACTGACCATCTAGTTGTAATATATGAGATACAGAAAAATCATAATGCGTAAGTATCCCTACGTAATTTGTCGCGAGGACCATAATGTCCACTTCATGTAGGGTTCGGTGAGGACCATAATTATACCAAAAATTATGTTCATTAGACTTTATTTGATACATGATCGGTACACGTGAAAATTAAAGAAAACTAAAACTGAGTCCAAAAATACATTGAATCAAAACCCAGTTTTAGTTTTTTTGTGATTTTCACATGTGCTGATCATGCATATCAAATAAAGTTTGATGAACACAATTTTTTGAAAGATTAAGTTCCTCGCCGAACTCTACAAAATGAACGGAGTCGATCATCCAAATATGATTGAAAAATGTCCGAAAAATGAGAAACAGACCGAAAGAAATACTATGGGGCTTGTTATCCCCGGTATACCTAAAAGTTTCTCTTCAAATGCATTTAATTTTGATGTGCAATAATATTAAGCTTCGTGACCCAAAACAAAGGGAGAGAACCAAAGATAGCAACTATTCAATTCTAGGGTCACTATTCACAAGCATGCTCGTATGAGTTAGCCAAAAAAAAAAAAAAAAGGGACCCAAGATTGGTTGTCCTTTAAACAAGGTGTGTTCCATGTTAGAGGTTTGTTGAATGTGGGGTAAGTTAGGATTCCATCTTATCTCCCTTGATCACATATGAGAGGAAGGAGATAGCTATCAGATCTAGGCCGGGCATGGTGAGCAAGAAAGCCTGCATTTGAAGGGAAAAAAAATTTAAATTCCATACATCAAAGTCATGAGGACAATAATTGGACAACACATCTAGAAAATAGAAAGTAATTCCCAGCAAGTCTTCTCTAATTAACAAAACACTAAAACCCTAAATGCTGAAAGTGTCTAACCCCTAGAGCACCCTATGAAAGTGCCTAAACCCTAGGGTATTCTATAAAAATGCCTAAACCTCTAGGGTACCCTATGAAAACACCTAAGCCACTAAAACCCTATAATAGAAAAGTGTACCCTAAAACCCTTATGAAAGTGCCTAAACTTAAACTCTAGGGCTCAATGAAAGTGCATAAACCTAAACCCTAGAGTACCCTAAACCCTCGGTTATTCTAAAACCTAAAATTATAAGGTACCCTTAAAATTCTAGGGTACCCAAGGGTACTAGGGTACCCACTAGGCTACCATAAAATCTTAACATATCCTAAAACTCTAGGGTGACACTTTCATTAATGATAAATGTATTTTTATAAAAGTGGACCTAGTGATAATTAAGTATTACATTCTCCTTAATGAGAACTAAATGTCACATTTTTGTACTTAGAAGTAAAAATCTCGCTAAATTAAGGAAGAGAATGATATATGAAAAGGACTTGATCATATCCAAGAAAATAAATACAGGCTCTAAAGCCTCCCACAAAACAATATAGTATATGCTTTCCATTCCACCATTACTACATAGATTTTCAACATAATATATTAATAACCAATAGATTTATTAATGTATTTGATAGAGGGCTCATTTGATTAGTCTGAACCAGTGCCGCAGCTAGGATTTTGGGCTGAGGGGGCGACTTAATAGACATATTTTTTTCGATATGTGTATATACTTAATTTATAGATCATAGAGTTTTTTTGCTTTCAAATACATTATATTTGTACTTTGAAATTATTCTAGCATTATGCAATAAAAGTATATAAATCATTTCGTTTTATTTCTTTAGGCTACTGCAACAATAACATGCTTATTTTTTTAATTTATCAAAGAAATTGAGAAATGAAAATGTAATACCTTGTTATTATTAAATCAAACAAAAATTATTACTAATATTATACGTAGCTATTACACTAATAATATTAAATAATACTCAAAATTAGGTATCACACAAATAGAACAGCTCCGCCAATTGTCTGTTTTACTAGTACCGCTACTTTTGCGTATTCCACATACCAATCGATCAAAATGAAAAGAAAAACTAAATAAGAAAATTTGTTATTCTACGATTCATTATTTATTTATTTATTTTTAAAGAAAACTTGTAAATCAAATAAGTATCTTGCTACATAATATATTAATTAAGATTCAGACCAAATCAAAAAAATCAAGTTAATTGCCAGATAACTGGAATCAAGAGTCCTAACTTATGCACATGCCAACTTGATCGATTACACAGAGTATATAATCCCCCACGTGTCATTTAAATGGTTCTTGGACTAAACAATAGCCAAAAACAACTCAAACCCTGATCTTGAATCTCTCTGATTCCAATTGCTCATTAAATTTTGTAATCTTTTTAAAGATTTAAAAAATAAAATATTTTGCCTGATAAAAAAAAGTGGTCATTATCCAATGGGTTCACTAAGCCCATTAGTTAATTGGTTAATCCTCATTGATATTGGGGACGCCAATGGGTTCACTAAGATCTTGATATATATGGTGTATCTTACCCAACTAAAAACAAAGAAAAATAAACTAATAACTAAGATCAGTAGGATCTTTCCAGATCGTTTTGAAACAGGCGAGGAGAGTAGAATTTGTCGGACCGGTTTTTCACCATCTCTCCCAGTGACGGCAAATTCGTTTTTAGAGCGGTCACAAGTAGTGTCATTGTGTAGCCAAATCTATGGGGACATTTCGGGCCTGACATAATATTTACAACTAGTTTCTGAGATGGGAAGACGGGACAGAGAAAGAGAACTAAAAATAGTCTGTTGGATTGCCAAGTATGTAAATATTCTTAATAATTTCTTTTTGTATAGATAAACGCATTCTTTCGTGTGTGTGTGTAAGCCCATCGTCGACATTCTTTTAATTAGTTCTATTGAAAACCGAAATTAATACTCCATCCTTCCCCAATTGTAGGTCGCATTTTGCACTTTGTACTCTTCAAGAAAAATATATACTACCTCCATCTCAAAATGTTTGTCCAATTTGCAAAACGAGAACTAAAAAATAATGTATTTCTTTTAAGAAAAAATTAAATTTTTTTCATAAATTAAAAGAACTCATCAATATCTAGTGAATTGTTGGAAAAAAATTAAATTTTTCGTGCAAACCTTGTATTATTTTTACGTTCTCGTTTTATGAATCGGACAAATATTGTTGGACGGAGGGGCATATTCTTCATAAGGTTATGGGCAAAAGTTTTTTTTTTTCACTCTTTTGTCTTTTCAAATTACTGTAGTAAAGGTGCGTGCAAAAGGCTATCCTCAAAATGTAACAATGATGATGATGTCTTTGATTTTTTCAAAAACAATTTAAGGTCAGTAATGTAATGTAATTATGTAAACAATGTGTATATCACTAGGGAGTGTTTCCACTTGAGAAAACTTTTTGTTGTTGAAAAATTGTTAATTGTTTTCGGTGGTAAATAAATTAATGAGAAATGTCGAGTTGTTTTCACAAGTGAGTAAAGTTTTGATAGGTACTTGAGTGAAAAAGAAGTTATTGTTGACAAATTTTTTGTTAGTGTGAACAAGCTAAGATGGTAAAGGTAGTGTTTGGTTGGGAGTTTAGTTTAGTTTAGTTTTGATAGTGGGTAGAGAGAGAAATAGAGTAATGATTGAAGATAGGAGTAATGATTGGAGAGAGATAGAGAGAGATAAGAAAGTAATAATTGAAAAAATATGGTAATAATTAGAAAAAGAAGTAGGGTAATGATTGGAACCAAAACTAAAACTAAAACTAAGTTAGGAACCGAACAAAGCCAGGTTTTTTGTTCGTGTGAACGAGATGATAAAATGCTGAAATTTGTTAATTAGTGTGAGCGAGATTCAAAAAACCGTCTAGTTTTTTCCATTTTTTTTTTGCTAGTGGAAACTAAGGCTCCGTTTGTTTGGACGTAAAATATTTTCCAGTAAAATGTTTTACTTATTTTCCGGTCTTTGGTTGTATAAAAAATGAGAAAAATATTTTACATGTGTAAAACATTTTTCATTAATAGGATGAAAATGATCACTTACCCTTAAATCTTCTGTAAGTTATTTTCTAAATGAACCCGTTGCCTTCTACTGCAATTCTCACCTCTAAGTTTTCTCGATCACTCACGTTCAATTCCAATATTTTCAGATCTCTCCACCGTTTAAGCCCCTTTCTCTCTACACTATTTTGTTGATTTATGAAAATATTTTCAAGTGCAAACAAAACACTAAAAAATAAAATTTTGAAAATTTATTTTCTAAAAAAGACATTTCACATCGAAACAAGCGGAGCCTAAGTTGAAAACTCTAGAAGGAGAACAAGTAGAGATGGAGGAATATGAGATGGGATGTTTTGATTTTTTCTTCTTCTTTGATTTGATGTTATTTTGTAGTACCGGTAACTAGCAGAAAGCATGTGAGATAGGATATGGCATACTCTGAAAGGTTTTGGTCATTCCATATGTCTGGTGATAGTCAAACAGTAATACACCTACTACCATGTGATCTCTTTCAGTACAGAGAAGAAAAAAATGATGAAACCCACTGGCAGAATGATCATGGCTAGCTAGCTCAAGTCATGGGAGATCTCCCCTAAAAAATATCAAGGGTGATCTGGGGGTCGTTATCAAATGCAGTCGTGATCAAGTAGGTCACTAGTAAGAAAAAAACAAGTTTGCAATGATTTTGCATGTGATGTATCTGCATGAGATTTTGGGCCATTTCTTTTGTTTTCTTTTTCTCCAAAGATTAACATGCTTTGGGCTGAGGCGTACACAAGGCGAAATTGAGGATGGTGCTGTGCAGTAATGTGCGCAGCACAGTTTGGAGGTGCGCATCTGACGGCTCGGATCTCATCTTGGCAATGAACAGCTCTTGACCATTGATTGTCTAGAGGATATCCGAGCCATCGGATGCACGATCCGACGGCTCAGAGCTAGGTGTGTAACACAGTGTTGTACACCTCAATGCACAGCACCAATCCGAAGTCTAGACAAGGCGGCTGACTTGGCTCCCAAATTTCGGCTCAAAATTAGAATCCTAGATAGGTATAATCAGGTATGTTAGTATACATTTAATCTAATGCTTATATCATAAATAAGCTAGCAAGCCCGTGTTTGCATTAGGCTGCAATAACCACTTGGGCTAGACTCCTCTTTTGCAATAATATGGAACAAATTTATATATAATATATAACTATATTATATGGACAGCGAGGCCCTCGTTTTTGATAAAATCCGGAGGCCTAAAGCGGCCGCACCTCACGCTTCACCTCAGGGCCGGCCCTGACAAGAAATTAGGTCTTCGGAGACGAATTGAAATCGTCACAAAAAGCATGTTTTTTTTTTTTTTTGGTTGCCAATAGTATAGGCAACGAAAATTAGTTTTGCCACCTATAGCTTGTCTCCAAAAGTCACCTGGTGGCAAACAACTTGTTTCGTCACCTATAGTGCCCCATTGGAGACGGAATTATTTGTCGCCAATACAAGTAATCGGCGACAAAATAGTAACTTTTGGCAAATAAAATTTTGTCACCAAATATACTTTTTCTTATAGTATCAAACCAATATTTGTAACGGTTTGAAAAAAATGAGGACCAAAACTTAACTAGTACAAATATAGAACCTAATTCAAAACCAAACTACTATACCGGTCCGGTTTCGGTTCTACTATAGTAGCATTCAAACTTTTTTTTCATATAACATAATATTGGAAAACATAATCGCAAAATTATTCATAAAAATAGCACGTAAACTTCACTTATACTTCAAGTTTTGAGCCAAAGTTAATTCAAAATAGTTCCTAGACTACCCACCATTAAAATGACTCACCAAAACATAAACCAACAAAATATGTAACTTAATTAGACATGGAAAAAGTATAAGACAATAAGACACATATTAATGTAGGTATATATTAAGTATATGTATGAATAAATATACTATTAGTAATCAGTTTTGGTTCAGGTCGAACCAAGGTCCGTAAAAAAATAAAAAAAAAACCAGTAACCGATCCAACTTTACCGATTTTTATATTTTTAGAACCAAAACCTGACTATTAAACCGTAAAACCAGTCCAAAAGGCACAGTTCTGTTCAGATTGATTTGGTAAATACCGGTTTTCAGATTTTTTTTCGACACCAGGAATCTCTCTATGTAGATGATCCATGTTCAGATCGACTTTCTAATCAGTAATCATAGTTACATGATTTGGTCACATGGTCTTCAAAAATCTGAATGGTCTATTTTCTCTTATGTTTTTCAAGTACGAAATCTCAAAATAGATCAGATTTGGGCTTTTAACCGAGTCTTCAGCCCAAACCTGAATGGACCCGGTGATCAATACTCGAGGATAGGTTTGGACTAGTAATCTTGTGGGTTTGAAAGCCCATTTGTATAGATGCATCTAATGTCCTCAAAACTTTTAGTGAGAGATTTACAATGTGTGTGGGCCCTCCACATGATTATGACTGTGTTTGTGAGTGCGTGTGGTTGCGGAAGTGTTGGCATTTTCCTTCCTCGTGTTATTCAAAGAGGAAAGGGAACCTGATTAGTCACGTAATTAACATGCGCAAGCTTATAGAGATCGAGGAGCATGATTGCACGAGTGTGTAAGCGTATTTGAAAAATATTTCATTTTGATAAAAGTTTTAGCCATACTTCTTTGAAGTAGGTTTGGATGGTTATGCTTGTCCAAATTGGTGGATTACTAGCAAACTTATTACTCCATGGTTGCTTAGTTTTTCCTTTTTAATGGTAAACTTAGGTGTTCGGGTCAGCTTACGCACATGTCCATTAGCAAAAGCCCAATTAAAGTTGGGGCAAAGACCCCGTGTGGACTTTCCTCAAAGGGTTCAATTCCGTACTTAAACATTATCGTTTGATGAAATATTTAAATTCATTCCACTTTTCGTTAAATTCAGTTAAATTACCAATCGAATTTTCGGGGCGTTACAATCGCATTGTCAATTACTAAGAACTATAAATAACCCAGGGATTTCTGTTAATTGGATGAAGATGATGGCCCGCTGAGATGAAAAGTTACAGCGGAGATTGGACTTAACCACGGTGTCTTTCAAATTGAGGTTTCTGAACAAACGCAATGACAACAAAGAAGCAGACGCTGGCATCACTCCATTCCTTATTATGGTAACCTAGCTAAATGTCACACATTAGGCTAATTTTATTCCTCAAAACTGACCATTTAAGCCCCCAGATCGACACAACCACAGGAACAAACACAGTACTAGAAAACATAACAGCAGATGACTTCGACGCGGTTACCAAAGACGAGGTTTCAGGAGCTAACCTAACTCCCAACCCCAACGGGCTTGAAACCCCTGTCGATCGACGCCTTCACTGCGTCCACAACGAGTTGCGTCTTCCTACTAATAATTGCCCATTTCTTCTCAGGCTCTGAACCGTTTTCTTCGATACTTGCGACCAAACGAGCAAACTCCCTCACCATAAGAGCTTCCTGGGGAAGATCGGTAGCGACCTTATGCTCACTCGGAATTGGTTCAATCCCAAGGGCAAGAGTCGCGAATCTGGAACTAGAAACATCATAAAAGGACGCAACGTTTTCCTGAAACGGTATAACAAAGTCATGGAGGCGCAAATATCCGTTGGTTCCAGCACAAGTTATGTCCATGGTTAAGTTGGTGAGGAAAGAGCAGGAGAAGGTTGCGATTTTCCCATCACCCCAACTCAAGGAAGCGCCGCAGGACATGATCACCCCTGATTTGTTGAATTCGGTGTCGGGCAAAGCTGTTACTTTTTCGGGCAGGCAGTAGTCGGCTGCCCAGAGAATCGCCCGGATGCAGTACCATCCGGCGTCCCCGAGCGAGCCGAGAGCATCAAGATCCGGCTTCACACGGATGTCGTTTGCGAGGAAGTCGGGGCCAGGGTTGTAGCAGAAGATGCTGTGGACCTGTGGGAATCAGAGGCAGAGATTGAATTATGGTTAAAACGAGAATGGTAGAGAAACTCTTGATTTTTATATATGTTTCAGTACAAATCTAATTAAGGGCCTAAACTTTAATCATCAAAACGAAGAGCAATGCTGATACAATGCCCGTGTATGAACATATGTGTCTGGAATTGCAATCACCTAGACTAAAAGCAGGTCCCATTCGAAAGAAATCATAACTTGAGAAACTGAATCCTACACTAGTTCGTTGGAAACTTCTGATAGACGTCCGGATTTGGCCACAAGTACATCCTTTTAGCGCCAAAATCCCGTGAAACTCTGAAGTTAAATGTGCTCGTCTTGTAGTATTATAGGGATGGCCGAATGGGTGACTTACTGGAAAGTCCATGAAATTTGAACGGCCAGAGCGGACAAAATGTAGTTACAGTTTTGATCCAATACCTTCCCTGGACTGTCTTGGTTGCAACGGAGAGCAAATTTTTTAACTTTGATTTAAAGTTGGCGTGACCAAAAAACCCTGGCGAACAAATTTTTTTCTACATGGTCCACTCAGAATGAACTTCACGGAAGCAGGAATTCCTGGACCACAAGAAAGCACCCGACTATATATAGCATGCAGCAGGTGGCTCACCTTGTCACATGGATTTCTCAATGAAACCAACAAGGTAGCTTACCCATTCGCAACAATGGAATTGATGTGGTCTTGCCCCGGCCAGGATGAAGCACGAAACTATATTATGTTAGTTTTTCATTTGTTGATATGTGAGTTTTTATGGGCATATGGTCATTTTCCGCCACGAGCGGAACGAAGAGGAAACTATTGACCAAGAGCCGCTGCGCCGCCGCCAACCCCCTCCAAGAAGAATTTTGCTCTGCTCCCCCTTCCGTAAAGTGTTTGACAGATGGAGGACTTCCGATTATTGTCTTCTAAACTTGGTCCTGCACTAATAAAGAACTACTACAGTAATACCCTGCATTAACACCCACTTAGGCCAGTCTATGGAGCGTATTCGCTGAAATCCGATCCGACTCCGAATTCGGTAAAATCCGATTTCAGTAATTAATTCGAATCTGTGATTCGAATCCGAAAAATCAGATATTCGATCCAGCAATCGGAAGCCAATGGTAATTATATTATCATATAGTAATAATTTTTTTTGGTTAAGTATCATATAGTAATAATTATATAGTACTAATGATACATTAGTCTAAACCCAATGGAGGAATCTCAATCTCAAGACCCATTAGTTCGCGAGTCGGATTTGTATTTCAATCAGATCAGATCCGGTATATTTGAATCCATTCTGAATAGCATTCAGTCTATCGAATTATCAGATTGGAGTTTTAAGATTCGAACTCAGATTGGAAGTAGAAAATTTTTACTTCCCTCCATAATTTTCAAAACTTTTTATTACACCAATTTAAAGTGTCAATACCTATTACCTACTCATAGTAATTACTCCTACTACTAACAATTGTTAAAGGGACGGAAGGAGTGTAAAACAAGTGAAAAACAACGGGCAATTACCGATTTGAGTTGGCCAAAGCGCTGCGGATCGGACAGGAAGTCCTTCATCTGAGCTGTCCTGGGATGGTGCATCCACATGGTAGCGTCCATGTACTGTACACCATTGCGTTCACACGCCTTGAGAATCACATCCAGCTCTGACGCGTCGAGCGCCACCGGCTTTTCTAGCAGGAGGTGCTTCTTCTTCTCGGCGGCCGAAACGGCCCACTTGAGGTGCAGGCTTGTGGGGAGGGGCACGTAGACGGCGTCCACGTCGGGGTCGTCAAGCACGGCTTCGTAACTTCCGTAGACCTTGACGGAAGCCGGGAAGCCGTTCTCGGAGGCGAACCTGGTGGCCGTGTCTATCGAGCGGCTGCCGATGGCGAAGAGGGCGGCGTTCGGGGCGAGGTTGATGGCCCGAGACACCTTGCGCGCTATGTTAGCGCAGCCCAGGATTCCGAATCGAACTGGTTCTCCGGACATGGTTTCGATCGTTTCGGTACCACTAGCGCGTGTGTGTTGATAAAGGCCGGATATAACACCACCCCTTTCCATATCCATATCTGTATTACTCCAGTCTCTTAATTGTACTTTGGGGGGCTGCAGCGTGCTGCTGCTGTCCCGGCCGAGGGGCTCTGCTCCGGTCTTGGTCCGACGATCGGAACGTTCACTTCGTAGAGCTTGTCGAGTTGAACGAGTATGCAAAAAATCAGTTTGATCAGATATCTTTACGTACCTGATCGGAACACATATAACTTGTCAATAATAGGTTCTAGTAGATTTGATCCAGTATTTCTGATCCATTCTTTTCAAGACAAAAATGTTTCGATTAGGCACTTAATGATATCGATTGAGCTGATTTTTTTTACATATTTGTTCAACTCAACGAGCTCTATAAAGTGAACGTTTCCGATCGTCGGAGCGAGATTGGAGCGGGACCCCCTTTGTCGGGACAGCACGCTGCTGTCCCTCCCCAACTCCTCTCTTAATTACTATGAAAATAGCACAATTCCCTCTTAATCTCTTACTATCACAAAATAAGGCTAAATAAGTCAAGTGACATATTTTTTTTCTTATTTAAGTATTTGTTAAATTTTCATCAATTTTTTAGAAATTATTATTTTGTCATAACGAGAGAAATCTACAAAAATAAAAAATTATGATCGAAACTTAATTTTTTTAAATAAAGATAAAAATAAGTCAATAAGCCAATTTCTCCGTATACAACATAACCACTCAAAATAAATCCGGTTCGGTCACGGCCTGCAAGAGTATTTTATTATTATTTTTTTTAAAGATGCCTATGATAACATTTTATACTACCTTGCAACAGAGATTGTCTACTTATAATTTCAACAAGATTAAACAATGAATTATTTATTTATTTTAAAAGATGCCTATGATAACATTTTATACTACCTTGCAACAGAGATTGTCTACTTATTTCAATAAGATTAAACAATGAATTTCTAAAATGGAGACTTGTTTTTTGAACGACGACCGACTAAATCGATCTATTGGGTATTTATACAATCAAACGATAGACTAAAAACAATTTAGTCTGTCGTTTGATCTACTGTATTTCATTTGGAGTAGAAATGACGGACGGAGTGTTAGATATATTGGCACTTTTCGGGGTTGTCCAAAACATCCATTGTTTTTTTTTGTATCGACTCTGTTGATTCCAATGGGTAGGCTGTTAATTATGGGGTAGTTGCTCGCTCGATGCTCCTCCCTCTTTCTACGCCAAGTTGATCGCTGAAAAGTCGATCTTTTTGTGTGACAGGTAAGTGCATTGCACGGCATGTCATGAATATGAATGAATTTTGTTACCAAGATTTTGTCTCCGGAAAAAATTTGTTTTTACATATATATATGAGATTTGTTTTTCATAATATATATAATTGGGGGCTAGGAAAGATACGTTTTCCATATATATACATCTATATCATTGAAAGATTTCTTTTTAATATAGAAAGATTGGTGGCTGGCTTTCATATATAGAAATTACAGAAAGATTTTCTTTTGGGAGGATATAAAAAGCGTTGGTTGCTAGGGATTGTTTTTCACGGCAATTGAGATTAATTGTTTTGGCAGCCACCAAGAGTTTTTGTCCCGGCATTTTTTTTTCCAACGTACGTTTTGGGTTTGTCTAGATCACAGTACATATCATACACCATTTCATCTTGTGATCTGTTGGTGCCTTGCTGCTGTTGGCCGAATCGACGAGGAGTCTTTTCGGAGCCGGTTGAATCCGGAGATCGAACTTGAGGTTCGTGGACTTCTGTTGAATCTTAAAGAAGCTCGGGGAGCATCGCAAGCTGGCGAGTATAGGTAACGCTTGTGGGTAAGCTTTGGGTTATTCTATTTCGCATCTTGTAATTCTTTTTGATTAATAGAAAATAGTAGACTAGGCCGTGGTTTTGTCTTAGGGTTATTCGGACCCTAAGGTTTTCCACGTATATCGTGTGTCTTGTCTCTATTTATTTTTTATGCACCTGATTTGTTTATAGTTCTTCGTAAATCTTTTTTTTTCAGATAATAAAAAGTTCTATTAAAAAGGGTATTCGTTTTTTAAACTAGTCCTATTCACCGCCCTCTAGGACTGGGTTGAGCTTTCGCGTAATTTCAGGTGAGTTCTCCTAAATTGATCTATTGTGTTGCGGTGGGTGGCCTGTATTGTGCTGCGGCGGTGGTGGTGGTGGGTTCGATTTGTTGATCTGGTCGGGTTGGGTGATGGTGGAGGGCGGCAGCGGGGCTTTTGGAGGTGTAGCTAGTGTTTTCTAGTGTTTTCCTAACCTTGTTTTGCAGGTGTCCTTATTTCCAAAATCGATCGGTAAAGATGGCGATCTTTGTTCGGTGGTGGTTCAGTCCGGTGGTAGTGAGGTGGTTGCGGCTCCCATGTTTGTCTGCTCTGGTCGTCTTTTGTGTGCCGAAGTCCGGTCGGCGGCTGTCTGAGCTTTCAATCGGGCGAGGGGCCGGTATCTCGTTGCTCTGGTGCGGCACTGTTGCTGATGAAGATTGGTTTTCTGATGTTTGTTTGTTGTTGCGGGGTTTGTTGGGGCTGCTGTTGTTGTTTGGTGTTGGTTGTTGGTCTGGCCTCAGTCCTTGCCTGCTCCGGCCTTCACTATCGTAGGCCGGATCCCGCCGCCGGCCTCTACATCTGGGCGAGGCCGGCTCGGCTTAACGGCGAGGCTGGGCTCTGGTGATTTGTGCGGTGGTGGTCGCCGGTGTAGTTAGGGTTCTGTGGTTTGGTTAGGGTGGGCCGGCCCAGGCTTGGGCCGGATTTAGGCGTTTGGGCTTCTTTGATTTATTTGGGTGCTGGGTATTGCTGTATTGTCTTATTTTGTTATGATCCCTGGTAGACCTTTAGGTGTTTTGGGCATCGATTGCTCTTGTGGTGTAGTTTCCAACTCTTTGTTGGATCCCCTCTCCCTTTCCCCATGTTTTAATAAAATTTCATCTTTTGTCGATCAAAAAAAAAATTGATCTATTGGGTATTTATAGCCACACGAAGTAGATCTAATTTAGTTGTTTTCATTTGGAGTAAAAATGACGGCTTTAGTTGGTATATTGGGTATTTATAGCCACGCGAAGTAGATCCAATTTAGTCGATCGTCTCTAGTCCAAATCAACTTAACTTAAAATATAAAAGAGGTTAACCGAATGTACAGCATATAAGGCATTACCCAAAAAAATGAACTTAGCCCAAAATTTCATCTTGTCGGGTTAAGGTAGGGCTTGACGGAACAAAATGAAATATTCATTTTAGAGCATCTGCAATGGGTTTGATTTATTTGCGTGTTAAAATGTGTATTGGGATAAAATGGGTCTCACCACTGTGTGTTAAACATTGCTAACATAGGAGTGTGTTTGAACATCCGCAACAAGTTTTGTAAATTTATATGTTAAAATGTTTGTCAGGATTAAAAAAAAAAAAAAGGGTTTCACGAGTGTGTATTAGCCTATTAGGAGTAGTGGACATTTATGTTTTATGGTTGAAGTTTGAATTTATGGAGATGAGACTCACTTATTATTTGCTAACATCTTTGCCAAACTTGGCGCATATGCTAGCACACTACAAGATTTACTACACTGTATCATATAAACTAATACAAGCATTGTGGCACAAAAAATATATTTTTGTTTGTTAAATTTTAATACACACAATTAAAACACTAGTTATTAAACCTATTCTGGATGCTTAAACCTTTAAAATGAGATTCATAGAGCATCACTATGCATGTAAAACTTCAATAAATAAATACATACTTGCACAGGGCACTTCTTCCTTTCTTTCAAGCTTATTTATAGCATGAGTTGTCCCGTCCCGCAATAGATCTCCCCCAGGCAGGACCAAAAGATCTTACATAAGTTTTTGAAGGAAAAATTGAAATTGTGACGCTGTAGAGTATTCTCGGCGACGTGGTAGATATCTGTGGAATATACATGGCAATTATATGGATAACATGTGTCTTCGTTATTAATATTTTCAATTTTAAGTCAAATTGTAGTGTGTCTTTTCAATTTTTAAGTCAAAGTGTCTCTGTGGTTTTTGGTCAAAATATTTATGAGTCTTCTTAGTTATTTGTAGTCACACATATACCGAAGATCAAATTGCCGAATTCACGTACACCTCACCAAGTGGTTGATTGTTGAACGCTTTAAATCCTCGAGTCCTTTGAAATACTTCCAGAATCCACGGAAAGAAGATTTCAAGTAGTAGGATCAAAGTTTGAAAAGAACACGCCCAATGATCAATGGATCATGTGTTTACAGAGACGAGCTAAATTCTCCCTAAGGTATTTCTGAGTTTTGGAGCAAGGGATTGGTGACGTAGAAAATCGTACTAAGCGGTATATAAATAGACAGTATAGAACTGACAAGTTGCTCGAGCATGGCGTAAAGCCTTTCTTGAGTTGCTCGGGCACGGTTTTGGATAAACTATTCTATATTTCCATATCCTTGATTTCTTGATTCTCTTTTATTATTGAACTGCTTTATGCACAAAATCCCTTGAAAATCTTGATTTCTTTCCGCTTCAATTACCTAACAATCCCAACCTCTCAATTTACAATATATCAATGATATACTTCAACAGACGCTCTAAAAAAAGATTATAAATAAAGTACAACTCAATTAGGGATATAAATAAATGCGTGCCTTGTTATGGGATTTGCACAATAAAGATCGTGGCCTATAGACCTTACACATGCACCAAATCAATTCTCTCTCTCTCATCAGCCCACAATATCAATTCAGCAAATGACAGCACAATCAAATCTTCGGGAGCAGATCCTGTCTAGTTTGCTAGAGTCAGTTTGGGACATTTGTGGGCTCTTTTTGGGTCACAACAATGATCAGAATCGTTCACTTTTTAGATCGTCAAGAACACTGACTGTGTCAAAAATCAAATTGATTGGATACCGTTTGATAGGACTCTGAAATACACTAAATTTGAGATGTCCCACATTAAAAACTTAGAGGAAAGTTAAGTGATAAATTTGAGATGTCCCACATTAAGAACTTAGAGGAAAGTTAAGTGATATATGAGGAAAGTTTAATGCATTTTAAAGTCCTATCAAACGGTATCCAATCAACTTGATTTTTGATGTGGTCAATGTTCTCGACAAACTCTTAAAAATGAATAGTTTTGATCATTTTTGTGGGCCCGGAAAGAGCTCACAAATGACCCAAACTGGACCGGACTAGGCGCTAGCAAAACTAGATAGAACCCGCTCCCCAAATCTTGGTCATATAATATTGTAGAATTTTTGGCATTTGCCAAATTTGGGATGGAAATGGGTTGCCCGGTATGGCACCCTTTCGCCAATAAAATCTTCCGGCAACATTCATTCTACAATTACAAACACTTACATAAATACTTACACAAATTCACTCATATTTACATTTGGGTCTATACACACTACACCCCCAGTATGTGTTGGCCCCACCAAAAAATATGTGTGTGTAAAGTATTTGTGGTTGAATAAAGGTAATTGTTATGGCTTGAGGAGTTGCGGTCTTGTTGCTCTTACACAGCCTTTTCCAACTGCAGAGCTATATTCGCATATTACCAAGGAGAAGTCAATAAATTGGCATGCAGAAATCATGGCATTTGGAATACCGACATCCTCATCCATACCTAGAACATGCAACAATACATATGACAGGAAGAAACGGTGATGACTGTTTGACATAAGAAACAAAAATCTGCATACGAGTTCAAACCCTTTCCGCGGGAAGCAGCTGGATACAATTACCACGCTCGTTACTTGGAGTTGATAAGACCGATCGATGCAACGTGGCTGCTGTACGTCCACGGCGATGTGTAGCACGGTCTGTGGTCCCGCGGGTTTGTTTTATTGCTTGCGTACGTTGTGATGAATGATTAAAAGTGAATATCTATTCTACTATTCTATGATAGAATCGCACTTGTATTATATAAATTTCTTCAATTTGTACTTGGTCAATGGATTAGTCATTTCTCCGCAGGTGAAATAAATGATTAAGACGATTTTAAAGAAGTTGGAGTTGATGTTGGACAAGCTTGAAAGAGATGGGTGAAAATATAGGAGAATAGTGTTTAAAAGCAGCCCACGAAGCGTTCAACAGTTGATGGCTTTGCACTTAATCTAACATTTTAAATTCATATTTGGACGGTGATTACCAATTTCCTTTGTATTTGTTAGTTATTTTTTTGCATATATATATATATGAGTCTTTTCCTAGTAAGTTAATTAAACGAAACAATTTTTGTATTTTCACCGACAACAAAGTAATAATGAAATTTTCATAGTAATTTATTATATAGGCACGCCATAACAGCATATAAAATTTTGGGGCCCACAAAATGAATAGTAAAAGCTTTTAGGGGCTCGACCTCATTATCATGCGTATGTTCAAAGTTGGCCGTGCAACCCTCAATCACATACCCTCTATTCTTACTCTTTTGTTGTGCGATATGCGAAAGACAATGATTCGAACTAACACAATCGATCTATAAATGCAAACAATAAAGAAAGAACGCAAGGCAAGGCAATCAAGAAACAATCACACAAGAACACAAAAGATTTACATAGTTTGATACACAGGCTAAGTATCTGCTTCACAAGAGGAAACGATGAATCAATCCAGTATAATCAATAAAGATTACAAGCTCCAATCTCCTCGCAATTGTATCCCTTTAGCTCCGTTCAGTTGCCAGGAAAGTACAGGAAAGGATGGAAAAATCAATTTTCCCATAACTTTCCTAGTGTTCAGTTGGTAAGAAAATTCTAGGACTTACCAATTTAGTTTTCCTGTAGGAATTACTTTCCTGCAAAAGTGATCCTGCAAAAAACACAGGATTTTGCGTCGCGGGAAAAGGAAAATGAGTGAACACTCACAAAATTTTCCGGAAAGTTTCTTTTTCCTGACAAATGAATAACTAAATCTTAATTTTTCTTGCAAAATTCTTTTGTCAAATGAACACTCACAGAAAAATAATTTTCTTTTTTTTTACTTCACCTCACTTCACTTTTTCTCTGGGAATCAATTTTCCACACAACTTTCTCGACAACTGAATGGAGTCTTTGTCTCTCTAAGTTTTTCTCACAAAAACGAGCTTAGACACCCTATAAACTACCAAAAAAAAAACACCTATTATAGCGCTGACTCGTGTCATTACCGTCCGAATGGGATTTATAGCACATTGGGATTGTTGCTCGCAGCATCGACCATCCGGACGGCCCTCAGCCTCGTTCGGACTGCATTTACAGAATCATCCCCCTTTATATACGGATTGAAGCCCCACACTCTCAATCTTGGATTTGAGTGCAGTTCAAAAAAACAAGATCTTAGCTTTAAGATCTCGCAAACTTAATTGCTCCATGTCACTGGGGCACCACACATTAATTTGTGGGGATTCTACACACTTTGTGATGGGGACCACACAAATGCCTAGTCAGTTACGTAGCCAGAAAACCTGTCAAGTGGGGACATCTTTTAACACACTTTAATAAAAACAAATTTGTGATAAGCAATATTGGTAGAATAATACTTAAACTTTTTTCTCTAAAAATAATATCAAAGCTAACATATTTATTAGGAAAGTTACTTAGGGTATCCACAATACTATAATCAAAAATTGATAACCAAAAGTTGCCATATCAGCTTTTGATTATTCATTTAAGGTATTGCTAAGATTAACAATGTAGATGTCTACAATGACATAATCAAAATTGGATAACCAAAACTTGTTATAACATCATTTTTTTAAACTACAAAAAACCAAAAACTGTGAAAAATAGAAAATAGTTTTTCAAAAAATAGTTTTGAAACTAATAATAACTATTTACTAGAAATTGAAAATAGTTTTAAAAAAAAATTATTTAAAAAAATTGTTTTCTAAAAAAAATTAGTAAAATAATTTTTTTGAAAAATACTTTTCAAAAGAAAGAGAGGAAAAAGGAAGAGAGATAGAATAGATGTATTTGATTGAGAATATGTGGGTCTATTAAATTTGGTTATTGTCAAAAGATTGCTAGTTTTGGTTATTCAAAGTCCAAAATTTGATTATTTCTAAGGAGGTAGTCAAGTTTGATTATAGCATTGTGAGCCATATTTTGCACCAACATTGTTAACTTTAAAAATCTTTTATATTTGATTATAGCATTGTGGATACTCTTACAACACAACCAATTGCTCGAATTGTCTAAGAGCAATTCAATATAAGAACTAAAATGCTACTTCCTCCATCCGGATTTAATTGTCTTTAGTTTTATTCTAACCAGCTAAAACCCGGGTTATATCTTTGAATCCGTAATGAATTTCATATCGAATATGGATCTTGTTTGATGGATCTCGATTAATTCTATAATACAATATTTTCGAAATCACGTAAAATATTATAAATTAGAAGATATAATCGATTGAAAAATGTCACGAACTCCAAAAAAAGACTATTAAATCCGGACGGAGGGAGTATAATTTTAAGCAATCTTGCTTCAAGTAGAAAGAACATATTTTCTTCAAAATTTATTCCAATGTCTCGAAATTTGAATTACACTGGGTTCTATCAACAAGGGAAAAAAAAAACAAGAGTACCGTGTAAAAATTGTAAACAATTGCTAAAGTATAATATTTATAATCCATAATTTAGCTACTCTTAAATTTTGGACATTATGTATTAGAGAATTTCAAATCGGAAATCGGAAGTGGTGGCTATATTTTTCTTAAACATCTCATGTCGCTAGTGTCGCATAATTGTTCTCATTTTGAACTGAAAAGTTGAGAATAAAAAATTATCTACAAAACATACGAGAGTGGTTAAAAAGAAATCTAGAATAATATCCGGTAAATTCACAAAAATTGAAAAATTGGAAAGGGGAAAAAAAGATGGAGTGGGTCCGGGCCGCGCTTGGCCTAGGCTCCCTTCGCCACAGTGCCTAATAAAGGATGAGTTTGGCATACCGTAACCAAGTGACAGTGCTAGAGCCATTGGATAATTTTTCTCTGTTTTTACAACTCTGCTTTTGTTCGCTCTGACCCATGCATAACCAGATCCTCTGATGCAGTAGTAGGCGATTAAAGGAAAAATGACGGTCAAAGACGTGTTTTAATAATTAATATCTGTCAAGGATATTTTTTTATTAACATAATTGGTGTTCCGGTTTCTAAAAAAAGTAACTTTTTAAAAAAGAAGATAATTTTAAGCTCAAAAATTATGTGTTTACACAAATAATTTTCTTACCAATATGGATCTTATTTGATAGATTTCATTAAGATCTTTTATACGGTGCAAAAAAAATCAAAAAAATATTTTTCATGTTCATTATATTTGAGTTTGAAAATTGAAGAAAAAGAACTTTTAAAAAAAGAACCCTTACTGGAACGGCCCCCGCATATCCGTATTAATTATCAAAACACGTCCTGAGCCGTCATTTTCCCGCTATTTAACAAGTACGTTAATTCCAGTAGTAGTAGTATTTGGGTTTTGTGGTTTGGACTCGGGGACTCTACTGTCCCAATGAGGCAGCAGGCGCTGCCCACTCCCATTTAAAGCTGCCGTTTTGCCTCATTAAGGGGGTCTCCACATGTGCTCTCCTTTTTGTTTGTTAAGCTCCGTTTGGAGCAACAAAGAATTAACTAGAGAAAATAAAACTTGTTTCCACAATTCGTAATGCCTTATCGATATTGGGTTGAACTAATTTTTTCAAATAATCCATAAAATAAAGATTAATGAGCGGTTTGAATTATCTTTATGGGACCCAAAATGACACTCACAAAAAATCAATAACTCGAGAGTCCGAAGTTAAGTGGCTTTTTCACTCACAATTCCTAACATCTGACCAATATTAGGTTGAGCTAATATTTTTTAGAAACCCATAGAAAATATTTTTAAGAATAATGGCAGGCTTGATTCATTTTTATGGGAGCCAAATGGGCCAAAAATAATAAATTACTCCATCCGTCCCTTAATAAGTGTCCGACACCCAAATCTAGGTCTTTAAAAAGATGAATTTGTTTCGTTAAAAAAATCAAATTTTTTTTATAAATCATTAGATAATAATGAGTTCTATTAGATTGTGAAAAATATTAAATTTTTGAATGAAAAATATGCATCTTTTGTAAGTTCTAGTTTTGCGTGCCGGACACTTATTTAAGGACGGAGGGAGTAGTAATCAGTTATCGAATTTAGCAAATAGAAGAAGAGCACAAAACAAGGACCTGAATGATTCAAATAGCTAATTATTTTTAATATATTTTACGGGTTCCTAAAAAAATTAGTTCAATCCGATATTGGTAGAGTGGTACGAAATGTGAAAAAATCACTAGTTGCAAAGTAATGATTTATTGATTTTTTTTTTTGAGCTCATTTGTCCCACCAAATGATTCCAGCTGCTCATTATAGTTGAAATATTTTTTATGAATTTCTAAAAACAATAGTTCAGTCCAATATCGGTGGGGTGTTACGATATGTGAAAAAAGCACTTAATTTTAGACTAATGATTTATCGATTTGTTGTGGGACTCGTTTTGGGTCCTACAAAATTGATTCAAATTACTCATTATTCTTAAAAACTTTTTTAGGGTTCCTAAAAGAAATTTAAGAATCAATATATTTTCAGAATCAGTCCAATATTGATAGGGTGTTACAAATTTTGAAAACGCCACCTAATTTCCAACTAATGATTATTAATTTTTTTGTGGGACTAATTTTAGGTCTCGCAAAGATAATTCAAACCGTGTGAAAGGGCGTTATGAATTGTGAAACAAGTTTTTCTTTGCTCTGTTTAATGTTTTGTTGCTCCAAATGGACCTTAGCAAACAAAAGGAGAACACATGTTAGGACTCCCTTAATGATGCAAAACGACAGCGTTAAATAGGGTGGGCAGCGCCTGCTGCCTCATTGGGACAGTAGAGTCCCCGTGTCCGGTTTGTTGGGCTCCGCCATTTTGGGCTCTTGATTCCCTTAATTCCTGTGCAAACACACACATATTTGTAAATTTCGTGGAATCAGACCACCATCAAAGGAAGAGAATTGAAGATAGAGGAGGAGAGAGAATCTGGATTTCGACCAAGGCCGGGGTTCAGATTTTATTTTCGACGGACAAATCACAAATGGCAGCCTTAAGAGAACCGCAACAGGTTTGTTCTGCGAATAACTACTCATAAAGATGTCTTTATTACAAGTATCAAAGATGAGTTTAATTGTTTGAACTAGAACAGGGCCGGCCCTGACACTGGCCCTTATACTAGTATTTTAGAGGACGAAGACTAAAACAAGATTGAAACCCTTTCATGCGTTTCCCGAGCAAAATGGGGAAAAGATAAAGTTAATTTAAAAAACAAAATTATTAGTACTTTTCTCTTTTATTGGCCATGCAAAATAATTAGAACGAGATAAAATTTTGAATTTATTGATTGAATTTGTCAAACTTACAATCGAACCAACAGGTTTGCTTTTGCAATTTTAGTTCCAGTTCCACGAAATAACTCTGCACCACTCTTCTTTGTTTTGTTTCTGTTTCTTTTCTGTGTAGTTATCGACCACCAATCCTACCCTGACCATGTTTGAGTACCATATTTTGGGTGATGGGTCACCACTGTATTGATAGATGTGCTCTACTACATGACAAATATGGCATTTTCTACAATCACATAGTAGTACCCAAAATGTGATCCTCAGACATGGTCATTCGTGCGAACCACAACTATGACCAAGTTGAATTGAATGTTAAATGTATACGTCCAATCTCGTCCACTCATTTTGTTAAATCACGTACCAAGAAATATCACTGTGTTGACTGTCAATTAACGAAGTCCAAGTCTTTGTCCACACCCTCTGAAATTTCCGGAATCCGGACCTTTTTTTTTCATAATCTCTTCCTCACTTTGATCATTTTCAAAACCTCTCATTAGCTCCATCTCAGCACCCCAAAATTTTTTTTTTAAAAAATGCTTTTCAATGTCCTCTCAATTACCATTCCTCTCTGCTTGTTACTCAATCAAATTCTTTTTTCTGTTGCCACCTCCAAATCATCTATTCTTTATCACCCAATTGACAACATCGCCATCAACTGCGGCTCCTCCGGCAACTCTACTGCAGTAGATGGCCGGCAATGGAATGGAGATATCGGTTCGAGTTATGCCCCTTTATTACATAGTAACAAAGGAAAATTGATTAGCTCAAAAGCCACTAGCCCGCCACTTTCTCTTGATCCAGTGCCTTATATGTCGGCCCGGCTCTCCCGTTGGCCTTTCACATATGCATTCCGAGTCTCCCCGGGCCAAAAGTTTATCCGCCTGTATTTCTATCCAGCTACATACCAGGGTGGTTTTAAACGGTCTAAGGCCTTTTTTACGGTAAAAGCTGGTCCATATACCCTTCTTAGCAACTTTAGTGCTTCCCTTACAGCTGATGCTTCAGGCTTGGACTCTTTTGTTAAAGAGTATTGTGTGACTGTGGAAGAAAATCAGCCACTGATCATAACGTTTTCTCCCTCATTAGGTGGTTCTTCTGATGAGGCATATGCTTTTGTCAATGGGATCGAAATCGTCTCGATGCCAGCTGGACTTTATCATACACGAGAGGGTGATGCAGGTGCACATGTTGTCGGCCAGAATTTTCGACTCCCAATTGATAAAAGCATTGCACTCGAGATGGTGCAGCGGTTAAATGTTGGTGGAACAGCCATCTCATCCATAGAAGATACAGGTTTGTTTCGTGATTGGTCTCAGGACTCAAATTTTTTGATGGAAACATCATATGTCCAGCCAGTTACTACCACCCTTCGCATCAAATACACAAGTATACCATCATACACTGCTCCCCAGAAAGTTTACCAAACATCATGGTCAATGGCTATAGACAGGCAAGGGAACGATAACTTCAATTTTACGTGGAAGTTGCCTATTGATTTTGGATTCAGGTACCTGCTCAGGTTACATTTTTGTGACTTTGAATACGAAATAGAAGAGCGTGACCGCACAAAATTTAGTGTCTTCTTTGATGAACACGTTGCTGAAGCTAATGCTGATATTATCAAATGGAGTGGTGGAAACAAGGTTGCGGTCTATAGGGACTACGTGGTGAGGATTGAAGGAGATAGGATGGAGGGAAAACATGATTTGCTGATAGCATACCTCCCTCACAACCATGAATCGATTGAAGACATTGATACAGTTCTAAAGGGGTTGGAGGTATTCAAGCTGAGCAACCCTGACAAAAATCTTGCTGGTGTGAACCCGTTGCTGCTGTCATGTGCTTTGACATCTAGTAACGCAAAACTCTGGAAGTTTGTGTATGCTTCCGGTGGTAATGCCATTGCAACAATTTTGGTAATATTACTCACCATTACAAATATTGGTGTTTACATGTTACGTGCTTGGGGTGAAAAATTTGGCGAAAAGAACATCTCACCATCACCGCCTGAAGGGTTGTGTCGTCGCTTCTTGCTTTCTGAGGTCCTTTTAGTGACCAACAACTTCAGTCATGAATTTTTCATTGGAAGTGGTGGATTTGGTAATGTCTACAAAGCACTCATCGATGATGGAACAACTACTGTCGCCATAAAGAGGTTGAATTCGAAGTCTAAGCAAGGGGCAGATGAGTTTCGGACAGAGATTGAGATGCTTTCTAACCTTCGGCATAGGCATCTTGTGAGTCTTATAGGCTATTGTGATGAACGGCAAGAAATGATCCTTGTTTACGAGTACATGGAGCATGGTACACTTGCCGATCATCTTTATAAGCATTATAATTTTGGTAACGGCACTATTTGTCATCTGTCATGGGTGCAAAGGATAAAAATTTGCATCGGTGCTGCTCGTGGACTGGATTACCTCCATACAGGTACTCGACGTGGTATCATACACCGCGATGTTAAGACGACAAATATTCTTCTCGACAAGGATTGGATAGCCAAGATTTCAGATTTTGGGTTGTGCAAAGAGGGAACTACAAGCCATTCACACACTCATGTTAGCACTGATGTTAAAGGGACATTTGGTTACTTGGATCCGGAATATTTCTACACCCATAGACTAACTAAAAAATCAGATGTCTATGCATTTGGTGTTGTGTTGTTAGAAGTGCTTTGTGGGAGGCCGACAGTGGATCTACGGCTCAAAGAGGAGCAACACAGTCTACCACGATGGGCTCGACAATGTATCAAAGAGGAAAAACTCGACCAACTCGTGGATCAAAGAATGAGGGCCCAAATCTCGCCACTGTGTTTGAAGGTGTTTACAGAAGTTGCTAATAAATGCTTGCATGAGCATCCAAGTGGACGGCCTACCATGACTGATGTCGTGGCTAGCCTCATGTGCATGTTGGCTTCACAGGAGCAACCCAGAAATACTTGCACAGAGGAGGAGGAGGAGGAGAAGAAAGGGGAGGAGGAGGAGGAGGAGGAGGAGGAGGATGAGGATGAGGATGAGGATGAGGATGAGGATGAGGAAGTCCATGTTCATGGGGATTCCAATCAACAGACTAATGATGATAAGAACGCACTAAAAAATGACATTCTTCGAAAAGGTACTGTTGCCTCCCCATCCACTCCAGTGCAGTTTAATGAGACTAGAGTCTCAAAAGCCTCATGTCCATTTTCGTTTTCTTATTTATTGTGAGTGTTTGTAGTTGCTACATGAAAAGTGTACAGACCGGATCTAATGCAATGGATGGTCTGCTCTTAGAGGGGGCTTCTTATATAGTTGTGGTAAATCAATCGCGAAACTGGAAATTGTTACTAAAAGAACTTGATGTGCATATACGACTAACTTTGTGTTCATGGCCCACTTCAAATCCCGTTACTTTGTCGCTTTTGGACCTCAATGGATTGATCCATATACCCAGCCACATACTTCGTTCCATTTTTTGTCCATTTAACAAGTTGAACAATCATGCTTTTAAGAAGAGCAACAAATGATATATTTTCGCGAGTAAATTTCAGTATTACTTTCGTGAAACATAAAATCTTGACCCTATAGTAGGTTCTACTGCTTGCAGTAAAACATGTGATCTCTGTACGCTCCACCATGTGCATAGACTGGATGTATTCAGTAACGATAAAATCATGGTTATCTGTAGATTGTCTCTCACACAATGATTATATTTTTTTTATGTTTTCAGGCTTCCTAAAACCTGATGAAAAGAATTTATATGCACCAGATCCAAAGTCGAGGGGAGAGGAAGATTCAGAACGTTTGCAATTGCAAGTGCATCAATATTCAGATCCCCCAATAGGTATATTTGTCCGTGGGAGTACCAGTGGCAATGCCCCAGAAGAAGGTGTGTTGTCCATGGGGGAATTGATCAACGAATTGGGAGAGGCAGAAGACAAGGGATCGTTGAATGAAGTCACACAATGGTCATTTTATGAGGAACTCTTGGAGGAGATTGTAAGCAGTAATGACATTCTTCAAAAAGGTACTGTTGCCTCCCCATCCACTCCAGTGCAGTATATTGAGAATACCCAACGCAAGAAGAGGTCAAAGAAAAATCTGTTTCAGAGGGGTATTGCATTTTTAGCTAGAGGTATGGATATCTGGTCCATGAAAATCTCCAAGATGGTTCTCATTCATATTTTGTGGAACTTGCACGGGATTTCCCACCCCCTTTTACCTTACACGGTTGTATTTTTCTTAAATTGCTCAACTATGCATGTCTCTGACAACTAACACCACTCCTTCAGATGAAAGCAAAATCTCTGGCAACTGGCGGTCCTCTTTACTGAGTTACTCTGATATGGCATATCCAGATGGGCAGATCTTATCCACCCCAACTTTAAGGATATTCAGTTTCTCAGAATTGCTGAATGCTACCAGAAATTTTGGAGTCCACTCATTGTTGGGAGAAGGACGTTTTGGGCAAATTTACAGGGGACGGCTTGATGAGAAGGTCACATCAAACAATGACAGTGGGTTCACTGTTGCGGTCAAGAAGTTGAACCATCAAGGGATTCGAAGATTTGAGTATTGTCAGGTAATTCAACTCACACATATTGATCTTTTCAAAAAAAAAATAAAAACTCACACATATTAGTGGGAGAAAAACTCGTGGAAGTCTTAACCACCCTTTTGGTTCTTGCTATAGACTACAGCTAGCTGTTAAAGTAGTCCTTTTACCTTGATCATGTAGTGCAATGAATCTTATCTAAACCTATGATTTAATTCTCTTATATGCTTGAATATTCTGTACTTATAATTGACTGTGATCCTGACGTGATTGCAGTTGACAAAGAGTATAATTGCTTTACAAGATTTTCTTTTTCAACAACTGCGATCCTGACGTGATATCATCGATTTAGGTTGATGTTAGGGCTTGTGGTGCCTATTACTGTTTCTAAACATGGATTACTTTCTGTTTAGAGGGGTGGAATTATTGTAGAATGACCTTTGTAGTGCAGAAGAAACCAATATAGTAACTCTGGGTGAGGGGCAGACAATTATGAATTTGAAATTACGGATTGTTTCAGCTACCTTAGAAAATGCAAAAAAAGAGGACTGCATCTTTTTATGCAGGTTTAGCTTGGGGGAAGGCAGGGAGATGGTGCTTTGTTTGGAAATCTGGGCATATATCTTAGTTATGGATGAGTAGTTTTTGTTGTTAACAGGAAAAAACAAAAACATGCTCACTTACACATCCAATATTGATTCTGAAATTATTGAGGTGCTTATTTATTTATCCTGTTACTTCCTTCTGGACATTTATAGTGTTACTGTGATAGTTGAGATGTTTTAACCGCATCTTATACCTATAACATTCCTTTTTGGCTCTCCATGTTCGAGGGAATAGTAAGGATTTTCCGGACGGTGCAATAACAGAATGTTATTGGGGTTTAAGATCTCTAATTGACGAAAGATCGAAAGATCTCGGATTGACATGTAGAAGTGCTTGTTGGGGATTTAGCATCAAATTAATGAGCAAGTTGTTCTTTACTTTGTCATACAAAATCATACATTAACTGCTAGCTACTTTTGGTTTCAAATTATTAAGACAAAGGTTTTCCCAAATCCTTGCTTTAGGTTATATTTGGAAAAAGTAACAAAAAAGAGGCGAAGAAAGATTACCATGTGAAACTATAAATTGTTTCACCAATTTATATTCTTCTTAATGCTGTCGGCTTATTTGTTTGTGTGATATTTGTTCTTGCAGTATGTGGTCGGTTTCTTGGGAGGGCTTTTTCATTGTAACCTTGTTAAGCTATTGGGATACTGTTGGGAAGATAAAGAGTTGCTCCTTGTCTATGAATTCATACCAGAAGGCAGCTTGGAGAACCACCTTTTTGGACGTAAGAGTCAATATAAGTATTTTATGTAATATTACTGCAAGACGTGCAAGCATTAATGCACATTCATGTGGTCTTCTACAAATCAGCAAATTTCATTTTGTGGTTTGGTTTTATGCAGGGGGCTCTGCTGTTCGGCCACTGCCATGGAGAATTCGGCTTAAGATACTGAGAGGAGCAGCTCGAGGCCTGGCATTTTTGCACACTTCAGAAAGACCAGTAATTTGCAAAGGTTTCAAGGCATCAAATATATTGCTTGATGGTGTAAGTTCCCTGCAACCACTTAATTAGATCCAGGTGACATGACAAGGATGATGCAGTCTATAATAAGCTCAAGAAAAAGTAGATTTAAGGATTTTGCAACAAGGGAAATTTTCTCTAATTTCAAGTTGGGAAGTAAAGGAAGCATGCATAGTAAGTGTCCTGATAGTATAATAGTATCTTATTTATCTATTTTATTCATAATTACACTGTATCTTTCTGATCAGTTTCAATAGTGTTTCGAGGCAATGATCTTTTTGTACTTTCTGTCTTTGCTTGACATGGGAAGCACAGGTCGCCCATGGGAAATTTTGTTGGTCAAATGACAGTTCGGTTTGGATATTGAGGGAGGTTTTGGGGGGTAATGAGGTTGGAGAGATGGATAGATAAACTTCAATGAGGACTGTGCGCAGAGAGAGGAGTTGGGTTTTGAGACCCAAAACAAACACCGTATTATCTTTGGTTTTTATCTGTGTTGTCTTAGTTAGAATTCAGAAGTCTAAAGAATTTACTTTGACGAGTTTCTTGTTCTGAAGTCCTTGTCGTAGTGTGTTTTTTCCCCCAAGTTTATATAAAACCAGTAAATGCTTCTGAGCAAGCAGAGTTGAATATTTAGAGAACATCTGAGCTTTCAAGCTTTTCTGTGTGCTGTACCATGAAACTCTAGCCGTAGTGAAGTACTCCATAGGACAGTTTTAGGACACTGGAGTATTGCTGCCTACAATAGAAATCATAGTGTTTTTGGGTGGGGAAACAAGAATAGTAGTCGGGGTAAGTGCACAATGGGTAAGTGCACAATGAAGGAAGGAAAGAATGACAAGAAGAAGAGAGAGGAGTGCTTCACTCACATGGGTTCAGCGATTTCTGCAAGGACTGCAACCCCAATCATGTTGGCTGCACTCTCAATACTCTTTTTTGAACGGTAAAAAGGAAATTTTATTAACCTTTGAAAATGATACAAAGATTAATAGGACAAGATGAGAACCAAAAGTCTAATCCAAGACCCAAACCCATAATTGGCAAGATGCTAATCAAGGCTACACCCAAAGAGAACAAAGCCCCAACACCTAAAGGCCTAAAAACCTGGATAAAACAGTTAAAACAAATGGGACGCAGTCCAATCACCCAGAAGGCCTAAAAGCCCAAATAGCAAGGGACAAGGCCAACAAGTAAAGCCCAAAGAAACATCTAACCCTAACAATCACAGCCGCCAACATCAAAACCTTCCAAATCCCACGGCCGCACCACCATGCCGCCGGAGATCCACACAGAGCCACAAGATCCCACCAGAACCACTGACTACTGCCGTTGCCTCACAAGCCACTAGGCCAAGAAACCAATCGAACCCAGGAGTAGGACTGTTAGAGACACATGGGCTTCACCCCCAAGCCACGGACAACCTAACTGTTAAGCAAAACCAGCGGTCAACCACCAAGAGACAGCAACATCGAGCAGGAAACTGTAACGGGAGAAAGAAGGATGATGATGGCAGCATCAATGGCAGCATCGGGTTAGATGGGTTGATGGGATGCAAGACAAAGATCGCCGGCAAGAGCACCACCGCGAGTAACCAAATCGCCGTGAACCGGCCGTATTTCGCCAGTCCTAAAAATGCTCAAGAGACTCCGGAGAAGAACACCAACACCGACAGATCTGCCCTCACCGCCGCAGACCTCGCCAACAGCAAACGAGAGCACGCCAGCAGCAGCACCTGCAAAAGAGAAGATAAAAACAGGGGAAAAAAAGAGGAGAGTGCCCAAGGGGAGGAGGCGGCGCCTCAAACCCCTCCCCCCGGCGGTGGTTTTCGAAATTTGAATCTAGAGAGAGAAAGTAGAATGTAATGTTCTGTTCGTTCATTGCAATATTGCAGTCTCAATAAAGATTCAATAATCAACTCTATTCATAAAAGGAAAGATTACATCAATATTTATACCCTAAAAGCCTATTCTACTTTCTAGTCTAGATAGAATGGAGTCGATGGATTTCGATGAACTTAATCATTAATGAATACATTGAATATACTTTTTTGTGAATGAACCTAATGCATACATGAATCTAACAATAGCCACATGCAAGGAATTAACATGTGTTTAATGTATCTAAATGATATTCATGCAACTACTCGATTCATGATGATCCTTGAGTGACCAATTCTTGATGGACCCATGTTGCTCCCGACTAGGATCTCCGCAACTACCAAAATACCCTCTTGAGCAATTTATTTATATTTTTGTTGACCTCATCACTTTGGTGTGATGCCTAGCTTCTACGAGTGCTTCCTAAACTTTATTTAATCTTTCTTCTTTATTTTCAGCATAAAATCAGCACATTTACTGTTCCGAAATTAACAGCCACAAACTCCTGCATTTTCATTCACGAAACCCTTGCCTTTTGTTTTCTGTATAAACACAAAAGTCCTCGACGACCTCCTACCTCCTGCATTTTCATTCAAGGGTTGAAGTGAACATCATACTCGTCATTTTTTTCATTTAAAGGCAGCAACTTAAAATTGCATTCATTCAGTCATTTCTCTGTCTCTAGTCCCCTCTCCTCTTGCTTGGAATATGGTTTTCTGGCCACATTGTGCTGATGAGAATACCACTGAACTTAACGAAAATGCATTAGTGCTGATGAAAATGCATTAGTGCATTTAGATGATTTTAGCAAGGAAAAGCATGGTAATTTAAGCTTAGTCTGACACACGTAAAATTCCATTTTGCAGTCGTTCAATTCCAAGATATCAGACTTCGGTTATGCAGACTTGGATTTCCTAGAAAATTACGGGTATGTGCCAACACTGCTTCCAAGAGCATTTGGCTATGAACCCTACGTTGCCCCGGAATATGTTGCTACAGGTAATCCCTCAACCTTTCAAAGTTTCAGGAAAATCAACCATTCAATTATTGCATGCTTTGAAGCGACTTGAATAGTCCCACTGAATTGATGTGGTAACATATTAAACATTATGCTTGTTCAACAGGTCATTTAGATGTGAAGGGCGACGTGTATAGTTTTGGTGTTGTATTGCTTGAGATGCTGACGGGGTTACGTGCTCCTGACATGAAGCGTTTGCCTGGGCAACATAATCTGGTAGATTGGGTCAAGCCTTATTTAGCAGATGGAAGAAAGTTAAGAAGAGTAATGGACTCCAGGTTGGAAGGGAAATATCATCCTAAAGCTGCACCGCGATTGGTTCATCTTGCTAAACAATGTCTCAAAGAGTACCCCAACGAAAGGCCATCAATGAAACAAGTTGTGGAGACACTGGAACATATAAACTTGCTAGGAAGTAATACCGGGTGAAGTTGGAGGTGGATCCACAGGGAAATAGGGATTTAAAACATGAGAAATTGATAAAAATAAGTAAGTAAATGGAAGGTGGATATTTGGTGTTGATCTGAAGGTAAATGTGGGAACCAATATTTGGGAAAATGCTAATAATACCAATGTTACGTATACCGTTCCGTACCGGCCGATACGTATCGGTTTGAGAGGAAAACGGTACTGTAATCCTTTAATACCGTTCCGGCTCTAATACTGGGCCTTACCGGAAATACCGGCCAAGAAGACATTACTGGAAAATTTGTCCGGTATTTTGCTCAGCCCAAAAAAACAAAAAACAGATCTGAAAATGAGGACGCCGGCAGTGACGATCGCTGGCGACTGACGGAAGGTATTCTAGTACCGACGATTGTGGTCGACGTTGATATCTTCTTTGCGTTTTTTGTTTATTTATTTTCGTGTGGTCTTCTGAGTTCTGACACTTCTTGATCGAGGAAGGTAGAAGATGATAAGCTCTATTGAAGGATTTTTTTTATCCTGTGTGTGCAACTCGTGTCATTTAATGTTAGTCCAATTTTTCAACAAATAAAGTGCCAGGAATTGCTAGTATATTGTCCATTACCCATAAAACTTGTCCTTTTCTTCGTGGAACTGCCACACTGATTTTATAGGACTCTAATTATTTTGCCTTGTTCTCATTACAATTTAAAAAGAATTTTAAAAAAAATTTCGATTAGATTCATCCTAAATTTCTCCTACTTTTAATATTTCTCTTTTTATCTCTTTCTACTTATTATTCCTATCATTTTTCAAAAAAAATTTCAAATACCAATCCAAACATAGCATTATGTTTTGCCTTTTCACTTGGAACAGCTAGAATCACGTTTACAATTATAAATGTTCTTTATTTTTCGCAATCTAAATAATAGAATAATATTTTACTTTTTGACATTTATTCTCCACATATATGTAAGAATTTTAGCAAATACTTGTATTTGATGGAAAATCCGAAAACGGTATTCGGTATCTTACCAGTACCGGTACGTACTATACCAGTGGCAAAACTGGTACTATGTCCGAAAAGGTATTCAGAACTTTGAATAATACATCAAGGATTCACGCTCAATGTTTCCATAATATTTATTCTTGATTCGTTCACGTAAATAAATCTAAGAATTAATATGAATCTTGCGTTGGAAGACAAATGCGAATGATTGAATAAATATCATGAATCCATGGCGGTACCAATCCATAAGGAATAAAACTCCCTCTAAGTGGTTCAAAAAGTCCTTCCAGAGATGACTTTTTTTTTATGTATTTATGCGCAAGTAAATCCTAAAACCTATACCTTTTGACTTTCCCCGGGCTTGGATGAGAGATTTTCCAATGTGGGCCCAGGTGGAAGCGTGGTTGGTTGTGTCTTCGGTTGCTTAAACTTTATCTATTGAATAAAAAAGAGTACCCATACCGACAGTCTACAGACGACAGCACAGGGCCAGCTCCGGCCACCGGACGGCCGATCCGAGTCATCCAAAAATTCTAAAAAAAAAATTGAGGTTGCTTGTGCGAGAATCAACAGAATCCGATGTGTGTAGGGTATTTGATCCAAACCCTCTATTTTTTGTGTATAAATGTAGCCGTCCAGTAGCTGGAGTTAGCCCGGTGCGGCTGTCGTAGACGGTCAGTATGGGAAGGTCGGTACGTATAGCTTTATTGTTGTTGACCCGAGGACAAAGCCAATTGGAGTACATTTCTTCTGTTCTCCCTAGTCCCTCTCAAACACTAGTATCAATTACTCTTCGAATATGGCTGAAGATTTCTTGTATGGCTTCCATGGTCTAAAACACCAAGCAAGCTGCTGTCACAAATATATCCTTTGATTCTGGTAAAGAAGCATGTAGTAGAAGCCTGGTAGGTTTGAGTTGGTGTGTTGACTAAACACGGCACACCATTGTTGAATCGAGGAGAGGGAAAACTGAGTCATCCTTTCTGATCTCCCAATTCTCATCCCTTTGAACTCCAGCTTCCTTTGTCATCATAGTTTTACCATCGACAAAAGCTCCTAAATATGTCATCTTTGGACAGTGGGAGCACAACTACAAATGGTGTGGATCACTCTGAGGAATCGAGCCGTTGCTTTTCACTTGCTGAGATACAATTGGC
>BPLS01031579.1:0-16818 GCA_019656275.1 Rhododendron kiyosumense
GGTCCTTTGTCTGAACCAAGATTCAAGTACAATTCCTTTGGCATCAGAGGATTACCATGGTGAAAATTTTGCAATTGGGTTTGAATAACTCAACTTAACTATTAGGGTTAGTGATCGTAAAATTCACAACTTGAACGTTGATATTGTTATTATCCTCACATAGTGAACTTTGGAACTCATAAAATTTAGGATCAAATAGGAGGTCGGACTGCACGGTTGTGCAATCTTACCACCAATTAACTGAGTTTGCCACCGGCCCACCACTAGGTAAAATTTCTGACTTGTCGGTGTACTTTAGACTGGCTATCATCTCACTTTCATGGAAATTCGGGTACATGACATAAGAGTATCCTACCATTACCCCCGATACTTCATGCAAAAGCAAAGTATACAGTATATAAATTTTAAATCATTTGAAAACTTGTTTTCTCTCCAACTTTGCTACCAAACAGATTTTTTTGCACAGAATTATCCACAGATTTTTTGTGGCCCATTTTTGAGTTCCACACAAATGATCCGATCTATTCATTAGTTCTAAAATATTTTTTCGAGCGACCTTTCTAAAATCAGCTCCATTCGATAAAGGTAAGTATTTGATCCAAACTTACAACTTCTTATTCAAAATTTTGGATTAAAATTCTGAATAAAAAGTTATAAGATTGGATCAAACAATTACATCTACGGGATGGAGCTGATTTTTTATGTCATGCAAAAAATAATTTTAAAATTAATAAACTGATCAGATCATCTTTTGGGATCAAAAAATGAGCCCCACAAAAAATCTATGTAATACTATGGGTAAGTTTGGATAAAAAAAAAAAAAGTTAACTTGTTTTTTTATTTTTTTTTGTATTTATTGAAAAAAAATTGCATTTGTGTGGGGGCCACTTTTAGGTGTCAAAGAATGATCCGATACATTCATTACTTTTAAAATATTTTTTTTCTTGATCCAGTGAAAAATCAACTCCATCGAGTAAATATAAGTGTATCCAATCTTACAATTTTTGACTCAAAATTTTAAATTAAAAATTGTAAAGATTGGATCAAACATTTACATTCATTGATGGAGCTGATTTTTGCAAATCGCTCGAAAAAATATTTTAGAACTAATGAACAGATCAAATTATTCGTGTAAGACCCAAAAATGGGCTCCACAAAAAATATGTGCAAAAAAATCTGTTTGGTAGCAAAACTGAAGAGAGAAATAAATTTTTTGTTTGTTTTTGGACGGTGGTTGACGACAGGGATTTAATTGGTAAGTTTTTTAATATGACAGGTGTTTATGTGATGTTTCACTAAGGTCAAATGTTTGTGTAATTTGCGTGAAAGATCGGATGCTAATATGAAATTTTCCATTCAACGTATCCCCAACCTATCTTATCATTCATTTTTAGAAAAATCACATATATATCTGCGTATCGTATCGTATCCATATCTCGTATTCGTGCTTGCGGCCAAATAGGTTTTCCAAATCGACATTCCTCCATTATCCAAGATCTTCCCAGCGAGCTGGTTAAGGATGAGGGGATTTTCGTTCCTTCGTATTCGAGAAAAAGTAAAACTTGGAGCATCAAGATTCACCACCTCCAATTGATCTCAACAGTCGCACAAAATTAAATAAGGCGCTTACGTTGTTGACATTTTGATATTGATAGTTTTGATCTCGTTACAATTAACAACCGTCTGACCTCGATTACTCAAGGAGGAGGATTCTAGAAATAATGCCATCAAAGAGGAACTCGTCGGTGATGATGGGACTGCCTATCAAAGAAAGATCTCATCAGATTGTGAGGTGAATCAATATTAAACTTTACAAAATACTTGTCCAATCTTTCGCCAAGATTTGGAGCCTCGATCACAACTTTTTCACTTACTCCTGATATCTTAAACTTCTTCAGTCCAGTTCCAGGACTGTTTAATCAGAGGGTTAGATTACATTATCATTTATCAAACTGTTGTGTGTGAAGTATCTATCATAGTAGCTTAATGCAAACGTACTGTTGTGTGTGAAAAAATCAATCAAACCTGAATACAAAAATTATAAAATCGATGTTGACGACAGCAGTACTCGGTATCAAAACAAAGAAATAATAGAAACAGTAACTTAAACGATAAACATGAATGTGTGCCACACACGCTTTGAAAAAGAAAATGGAAAAAAAAATGAAAACAAATTCAGTAAGTTGGATAAGTCCTTGGCCTAAAGCTATATTCGTCTCGTTTCATGGGGGTTCAGACAAATGAATGCAAACCATACATATCACAATGTCTTAATGTATGAAAATTAGTGGCCCTAAAATTGACATCCCTCAATCAGAATAGGGTTTGACATGTTTCCCTCTCTCTAATTTTGCTGACCCAAAAGCCATAGAGAATAGAATAGAAAACAATATTGCAGATTCGCAGAGCTCTGTAAGTAATCTTTTCGATGTGGACATATCTTTTAGTTTTACAACTAATCAGAGAAACCTAATGAAAAACTGGAAAGACAAACCAAATGCTTGAATCTTAAACTTTGAAGAATACCTTGGACAGCTACGAGGTTTAATGTGGAGTTCTAGTTCTTCAGCATGGTTTTGAACAGCTGTTTTGATCCACTTGCCAAGAAGATAATTAAACCAGGTTGCACAGGAGGTTATCTGGAGCCTTAACCTGTGTATGGGAATCCTCGCTTCTCAATACAAGAGGAAAGCTCTGTCCACAAATTTCATGAACTTCATTGTAGTTTCTTCAATGATCCACTCTGCCCTGTAGAAGTTGAACTCTTGTAAGGAGCAAGTACTTCATTGTAGTTTCTTCTATGATCCACTCTGCCCTGTAGAAGTTGAACTCTTGTAAGGAGCAAGTACTTCTCAGAAGTCAGTAGCGCAAAAATCTAAGTGGAGGTTGGTACACTTGTCGCAATCTCCTGGGCATGACACTAGTTTGAGGAACGTCTTTTTATTTTGATTCGCTGAGTAACGTCCTTTAAGAGAGAAAAGATTGTACGTAGTGGATCCAGAACCTCAGATATCTTCTAATCAACAAGCACTATCACCAGAAACCCGTATCATCTTCTTCTAGCACTCTTCTTATTATTACTCTATTTGATTTAGTGCTTTCTGAATGGTTCTTATTCCGCCCCCCATGAATGGATGCAGTCATGCAGCAGAGCATCCAATTCAAACAGTTAGAAAGATCCATGCTTAAATATGGATGCAGACGATTAAACATCACGAAAAAAGTTAAACCAAGAGTAACACTTCTTGTGGTTTCTTAAACATCGTAGCAACGAATTTTATGATATTCGTAAAACTGATGAACATAGTATAGCAGCTATAGCCTTCCTTTTCTTGCCCTCTCACTCTCTATCGTATACTAACAGAATAAAACAAAGCACTTGATACAAATTACCGAGTTTGGAGATTTTTTCTTCTGACATCCCCCAGGGGTTGATGGGTTCAGCGAGTTACTAGAACCCATAGGTGAGTCAGCTAAAATAAGGAGAAGTTCCCGAATCGGTAGGCCAGCAGTTGGGCACTCCTCCAACAAAACTACGGTTTTGGCTTCAAGTCTCACACATCCAATGTAGGCGCTTGACTCACAAATCCTTGTCGCGAGTCGCGACAAGCAAGCACATCATGTAGTAAGGAAGAAATTTACAAGTTCGGACAACAATGCCACTGACAGCAAAAGGTTTGAAACGAAATGAGGAAAAAAACAAAGAAGATTGCACTTCAAATCAAGAAATTGCTACATAGATATTTAAGCGTCCATATGAGGTTCCCTCATGCAGTGTGAAAATTCCACAGGGAAACCAATTTGCTTTTTGGTTATCCTAAAACAAAATGGAAGCACTGGGAAATGGTAAGGTAAAAAGTACTCGGTTGTATGGAATGGTGAACAACTTCCCGAATTTTCTCCTGGTAGAGGCATTAGACATGGGTTTCCTATCTCCCCTTATCTTTTTGTCTTGTGCGTGAAAAGACTATATATTCTCATTAGGAATGAAGTGCACCATAAATGATGGTGTGGTTTTGAAAGCCAGACCTTTGAGTCTGGCTTGACGTTGAGTACAATTCGTTTCACAGTAAGCTACTTTTGCTAGTGGACTTAACACAACTCATAAGTTCAAAACAAGTTCATGAGCTTGAATTTCAAATCTTTCTTTCGAAATTGAAAGGTACTAACTGCTTGAGCCAACTTCAAAGGTCCTTCACATGCTCCCTCTATATGAGCTAGCAAAATTGGAATTTCAACCCTTGTATGCATAGCCAGTATGCTGATGACTTGATGTAAACTTTAATCGTCTCCGCACCCCTGAAATGGAACCCACATCTTTTGCCACACATTGATCAATGTTAGTTCAATCATGAATTACCCAAGTCTCATATTAATGTGTGGCGAGAAAAAAGATTGAACATTGCTGCATGAACACTGGATAATCTCTCCTTCAATTGAGAGAAAAAATGTGAAAACAAGAATAAAGAAAAATTTGATCACTTGTTTAAGACTTTAAAAAGAAGAGAAATTATCCTTTTATATTGTCTATGGGGTCAAAAAACACATCAAAAAAGAAAATTATCTAACTGCTTGATCACTCTTCTAAGTTACTACCGTTACAGGGTATTATAACCCAATACATTAGAATATAATATCAGTTTAGGTATGTCCTAAACAAAGAAAACTACCACAGAAACAAGCAAAACAGTCACGGAATAAAAACCAAATTAACAACCATACTGCAATAAATTAAGCTCATAACCAAGCAAATGAAACTGAAGCTACAAAGATACAAAAAAAGCTTCTGTGAAATCAAAAGGGCCAGGAGATGCAGTGCCAAAGAGCATATCTAGCTATATCCTTGCTTCCCAATCCCTCCTCCATGACTACATTGATTTGGAGAAACAAGGCTCTCAACATATGTCCCCCAGGGCTCGTTTGGATGAGGTATTAGGTTTGGAGGTATTATGTAAGAAGGGGGGATTAGATAGTATGGGGTATTAGTTAATAAGGGATGGCCCACGTTGATGTGATGTTTATAGAGGGGGGATTAAATAATGATTGGTTTGGATGAGGTATTAGAAAGGGGGGATAAAATAGTACGTGGTTTGGATGGAGGATAAATAAGGCGTATTAGGAAGGGTGGATAATGTAAAAAGCTATCAAATGACTATTTTGCCCTTGTGCAGACCCAAACTTAAATATGTATGACTTTATATATATATAATTACTAATATAATTAATTTTTGAAACTTAAGCCATAATAATTTTTTTACTAACGATTGTACTAATTTAATAAATGAAAAAATCAGTTTTGCTTTGCAAAATATCGTGTTTTTTTATAATAAAAATTCTGTTTGTTTTTAAATTGTTGGAAAATTACATTGTTTGGTAGTTAGAAATGCGTCCAACAATTTTGTTAGGTGAATTCACATGTGCCGAACATATTTCTTTGGTGAAAATATGCCTAACTAATATAATAATTATATAAAATATTGTCATTTCGTTTTTTAAATGTTTAATAAAAATACTTATAATGGTTTAATGTAGGAAATGTTATCATTTTTTAAAAATGGTTAATAAAACCGAAATTTTAAATAGCCTGTAAAAAACCGTAATTTAAAAGATGAATAGGTAGATGGTGGATGGTGGTTGAGAACATGTGGGTATTAGTTGAACTCATGTGAGGAGTAGTAGGTTCAACAAAATATTGCCTCCAATTTTTCTATAAATAGCACTCATGTTTTTCATATATCATCTCACATCTCATCTTCATTTCCTATATTCCCAATTTAATTTTTTTCATCATTTGAATGGCACGCCGGGCTTGGAGCGAGGAGCAGGAGGATACATTGTTAACAAACCTTACAAGCCTTGTCGATCAAGGGGTTTGGCGAACCGATAACGGAACGTTTCGCCCTTCCTACTTGAGAGTTCTTAAAAATGAGATGCAAGTTTCTTTCCCTCAAGCAGGTATAAATGAAATGCATATTGAAGAAAAGATCAAGAAATGGAAGCGTGAATATCGCATACTAGACGCTATGCTTAGGCGTCCTGGATTCGGGTGGAATCCAAATGACAACAAACTAGTGGTGGAAAATGAAATTTGGAATGAATTTGTCCAAGTAAGTACTCATCTATTTTTTTTCAATTTTGTATAAAGTATTGGTTCGTAAATTTTGATAATGTTTTCCTAACATTTATATGTAGGATCACCGACATCAGAGACATTTTCGGGACAAGCAATTTCCCCATTTTAATCGATGGGCCTATTGCTTTGTTTCTGATGATAACTAGAAGTTCGAAGTTGTTGAAGGTGGGCATTGGAAGAATAAATTGAAAGTTGTGATAATAAATGGAATGACGAAAAAAATTTTAGCCTTCCTATTGTATGTAAACTATTTAATTTTATGTATGTCTTGTGAAATGAATGAATTTTCCTTTTCATGGCTTCCTAATTTGTTTTATGTATGTGTGTGAGGGTGCATTTCTATTGATCCTCGTATTGCACCATTGTTTTCAAGTTCAAGTGAAAAGGTGAACCACAGAAACATGATTAGTTTTCCATACGGAATTCTTACATTTGATAAAGTCTTCCCAACTTAATTCGTCCAAATTCTTCAAATAAAAAACGTACAACTTCATTCCGAATTGAACAGATGTGCCAATAAAATACAACATACGAAACCCAACAAAAAAGTTACAACAAAATATTTTGTTAAACTAGTTTGCTGTTCCACTTCCAAAGCAATTGTGGATGTGGAAGCACCGTCACTTGATTGATGCTTGATTTGAGCCAACTGTATGTCTTGCATGAGTCGGTATCTTTCCTCATGAAATGCTAACAATGCTTCTTCTGCTTCGTCAAGTGTGTTGTACTTTTTCTTCAAATTCCCCGCGTATCCATTAACTTGGAGTTCCGCGGCCGCCCAACTTGTATATATTCCCGGTTTACGACCAACGAAAACCACCCAATACTTATCTTTATCTTCACTTCCCATTGAAAATCTATTCGGATACAACAATTATGATATTTAAATGGGAAACAATAGTAAAAGTATGTTTACAAATTAATATGGCTCAGATATATTTGACAAGCACAGTGCACAACTTGGCTACAAGTTATGTTGCCGAATGGTTATTGAACCGTTGGCCTTCATAACTTGTCCCGCCAAGGTAAATGACTCGCATAAAATTGTCTCATTTTATATCATCATGGCCTAAATATAATTGACAACTAAACAGCTTAAAAATAGCAGCAGGAGTTCAAAAACCATCAAAACTGTCCACATAATACAGTTTTTCATGACTGTCCATTAACTGCAGTTTGGACACAGCTCGTTTGGGGTCAGTTGGGAAGTGAATTGGCTCAGAAAAATTCCAGTCATTGCCATGCCAAAACATGGCAAACCACCTAAGCAAATAGACTGAACCTGCTCCACACACACACCAAAACTGCAAACACACACCAAAACTGCACCTACACAACTAAACCTGCACTTGACACACAATAACCTGCATTAACAGAGCATACCATTGCAGATACCAACCAGCAATACACATACCAACAACAAGCGGTCAAACACAGCAATAACCCCAAAACAGTGCAGTTTGGACACACCATTGGACACAGCTGAAAACTGCAGAGAGGGCTCAGATCATGTAATTTTATTCACAAGGGTGCGCATGGCTGCAACCAATAGTTGCCCCGCCAAGGCACTACATTCATATACATTATACTTTTTTCATCATTGCCCTATTCGGGGTACCAAATATTGCACAAAATAGCTTGGATATCCAAAAATCAGTTCAGAGCATACAATGCAGAACAGAGCATACAACTTTATTGCCACACTTGGACTGCACTAACAATGTCCAAACCCACATCCCATGAATACAATGCAGAACAGAAACCTGAACAGGCTCCACACTCACACACCAGCATTACCTATGCCAAAGCACGGCAATACACAGGTTTCACACTCACTCACCAGCAGTCTCAAAAACAGCAGACCTCCCAAAAACAACAGTCTCAAATACCAAAACAGAAACTGAACAGAAACTCAACTGCAGAATATAGTACCCAGACACAGCATACAGAAACAGAATTGCAGAACCAGATCAGAACCTCAACAGAACAGTTAACTGCAGAACAAGATCACAGCAGCAAGGAACTAGACAGAGGCTCAGAAAATTATCATCATTGCCCAACACCACTTATAACTGCAGAACACAGCAACCCAAAGGCTCATAAAATAACTGCAGAACCAAAGCTTGGGATAGGAAAACCAGAAAATAACAAATCTGCAGAACCATAACTAGAAGCAGAACCAAAGTTCAGAACCAAAACAGAACCAGAACAGAACATAATATGAACTGCAGAAACCATTCAACTCCTCAAATGGACAGATTAGAAATTGCAGTGGGCTCAGGAAATTAGTACGAAACGCACGAGGGTACGCATGGCTGCAACCACAAGGTGCCCCGCCAAGGCACTACCTTCATTTACTGGGTCATTTTTTCATCATTGCCCTGTTAAGAACCACTTATATAACATAGAACACCAAACTGGACATAGCAGACAGCTTCATTAAAACTGGACAGAGCAGAAAACTCGACACACACACACACATTCTGCCACCTGTTACACACACACACATTGCACCTGCTACAAACACACACTACACCCCCCTCCAACAGTGGATAAGCAGAACTTAACAAAACTGCAGAACCATAACAGATCAAAAGTTGCAGAACCAGAACATATCAGAAAGTGAACTGCATAAACCATTCAACTCCTCAAGTGGACAGATATAGCTTGCTGAAAACTGGACAGCATAGAAGAACACACACACACACTCTCAAACACTGCAAATCCTGCATGCTATTGGACTGAACAGGAAGCACAAACCCAGAAACTGTGGAACATAAAACTACAGTAACATAAAACTGCCCAGATTCAATTGTGATATCCCCCCTTATAGTCTGTGGGCTCGGCTATATGGCGTCGTTTGGGAAGTCAGTAAAAGGTGGCTCAGAAAATTTTCCTCAAAGCCATTTACTTATGTAGATTGATTCATGCACTGCATTGGAGTTATGATAGGGCTCAGATAATCTATTTGTAATCAGAACGGTAGTCATGGCTGCAACTTTTGTTACCCCGCCAATGTTTCTATGTTAATCACAACTATTGTATTGATTCATCATTGCCCTAGGGTCATCAGTTTAGAACATTTTCAATGACAGTTCAACTGCATCAAACCACACACACACACAAAGGTACCAGAAAGTGGACCGAGGCTCAGAAAAATTTCATCATAGCCTTCAATGGGCTCCGACAATATAAATCCATCATAAGGGTACTCATGGCTGCAACTACCGTTACCCCGCCACGGTATCTACCTTAATTCAGAATTTAATCGTTTCATCATTGCCTTAGTAAGACTCACTTAAGTTGCGAACAACCTGTCATGCAAACAAACTTCATATTACATTCCCGAAAATTTAACAAAATGTATGCGTCAAATGTACGAATTTGCCAAAAATCAGAGTATTAACGTTAAAGTTCATATATATACTACACCCATCATAGGTAGTTCATAGACAACCTCTATTGTTCATTACACATTTGCTTGATAATACATTCCCAAATATTAACAAAAACTATGCATCCGCTATGCATTGAATGTACCATATTACATTACAAAAGGTAGGAAATGTTCAGGACGAATTACCAAAAGGCTTCCTACTTATGCCACTACAAAAAAGTGGGTAAAGTACCATTCTTGCTTATAATGGTACTTTAGCCACTTCAAAAAGGCAATCCATTCCTATAAATGGGACTAGATGGGACCATACACTTGACCGGCAAGGATGGCCTCCACAAAAGCTTGCCTCTCCTCCGGCTTAGTCCCATAGAAGTCATCCACCCTCTCTTCCGCTTGCACGATTATTGCACTCAACTTGAACTTCTCCGTCAAGGTGATATTAAGCTTCGACAACTCATCTTTCACCATCGTGCGTCGGGCGGATAGCTCTTTGTCATAGCCAAATGAATTGGCCATCTTCTCCATATAGGTAGTGCTTGATTTGAAGAAATTGTCCATGCTCTCATGGACAGCCAACTCCGCATCACCCATTCTTGTCCTCTTTCTCTTGTTTGGGACTCCGGCATTGGCCGCCGGTGTTGACCCACGGGGAGTGGACGTGGGGAGTGATGAATGAGGTGCGGGAGTTACGGGAGTTGTTTTTAATTACGGGAGTTGTAGGAGTGTTAGGAAGATGTTCATCGTAGCCATCAAATAGGGCCTCATAAAAGTCATTGGAGTTGTGTGGCTCCTGACTTTCATTGGGAATATTCGGCCTCGCCATTTCGTCATAATCTTCGGCGGCTGCCCCCGTAGCCCTATCCTTGCCAAATATGGTTTGCCAATCTTCAAAGTACGGGAAAGACTTCCCGTACAAGCCTTTTGCCTTTGTAGGATGGGCCTACACAAACATTGGCAATTTTACTACAAATTCTCATGCCTTAATATTCAATTAAAGCATTGGAATTCAAGATGGAGACTTACCTTTTCATACACATCCCATACGGCTTGCTCCACGTCGATGCGTTTGTTAACCGCATCCCACCCGTAACCACTTAGGTTTGTAATGTCTACAATTCTACCCCACACGGATTTCCAATACCTCACCTTGGAGTCAATGTGGGGGTTTGCCTTAATGTTGCACCCCGGGAGCACTTTCTCTAGCTCCTTCTCCAAGTGGGTGAAGTAACCCGTTTTAAAGCCATTTTCAGCCTTCCACCTCTCTGCCGCCTCATTGAGCATGCACTTCATTAGTGCATCCTCCTCACGTTTCCTCCAAGTCCTACGTTTTTGCTTTGTAGGCCCTTCCACTTCCACTACTTCCACATCGTTAGTAGCCATAGCTGTAATAAATTTATAAGTGTACAACAATTGTAACAGTAGGACCTTAAACATTACGTTATGAAAAATAAAGTACAACTTCAATAGTACGTTACAAGTTGTTGTCACAAATATAAGTTAAGAACAAGTTCGATATAGTACAATTACAATGTTTGACACCACAAAACGAAAATACAATCAAGGTAGGATGCCCTCCACTTGTCCCCCACCATTGGCTAGCCAATGGTTATACATGGCTGCTGCTAGAGCATCCCTCCCCGCAGTCCACTCATTCGAACTTTCGACATTAGCAATGTTATCATCAAAAGGGACATCATTCACATGTGCTCGTTCCCATGCAGTGTACTCATGTTCAATGGGATCGTTTGGCATCTCTCTTTTAATTAAGTTATGAAGCAGACAACATGCTGACACGATACGACATTGAGTCCTTATTGGGTAATATGAGGGAGATCTCAAAATTGCAAACCGCATCTTGAGAACCCCAAAGCTTCTCTCAATGACATTCCTAGCAGCAGAGTGTTTCATATTGAAGAACTCCTCTTTGCTTGTTGGCATGTGACCTTGCCGCCAAATATTAATGTGATATCGCTGTCCACGGTATGGTGCTAAAAAACCGTTCCCATTGGTGTAGCCGGCATCAACAAGGTAATAATGTCCTGTAACGAATGGAAGACAATACATTGATGGGTGGATAACTTTAATGTAGTCAAAGTAAACTACAGGCAAGGATATGGAACATACCACGGGGAACTCTAAGACCGTGGGGTCTTTCCATGGCGTTTCCAAGGATTCTAGAGTCTGTGGCCGATCCTTCCCAACCAGACAATACATAGACAAATTTAAGGTACCGGGTACAAACACCTAACACATTTGTTGCAATCTCACCCTTCCGCGACCTATATCGTGGCCTGTCCGCGGCCGGGGGATTTACTGGCACGTACGTCCCATCCAAGGCCCCAAGACAATTCTAACAAAAGTGGACAAGAGTATTAACGTAAGTGAATATGTGGAGGTAGAGGAAAGCTTGACAATGGATGAAATATGAACAATTCAAAACGACTATACCTGAAACCAATTCCACCTATTGTCTTGGTAGTTAGCAGGTACAGGGTCGGGCGTCTCTAGGAGCAATCGGTGAAGGCGCAAGACAGCTTGGAGTACAGCATTGAAATGCCTACTTATTGTCTCAGTAGACCTATAGAATTCATATCTTGTACGTCTCTGCTTTGTATGGTGACCGAGGACTAACAAGAAAATTGCTACCCTTTCCTCGAGACATACGTTGCGTGAGTCGGTTAACCCAACACCTCGGACTAAACAACACAATCTAAAAAAAGTTTGCCTATTCACCCTCAACTGGTCATGGCAGTCCACCTCATTACCCCTTACAAGCCTATTGATGTTGTTTACCTGCGTCTGGTAAAAGTCCGGATTTGGAGACAACTCCGGACGACGAGGGCGAAACGAGGTCGTGATGAACAAGTACAAACGAAAAACACCAATGACAGCGTTCATAAAGGCCTGTAATGCCATCAATCCCTCTTGCTCTTCTCTTCTCCTTTTCTGTTTCCTATTTAATCTTGGCATCCTAAAAAAACACTTACAATATTTACGATTTTTTATGAAAACCTAATCTTGAAATCTTAACTAACAATGATGTACCCTAACTATTCATCAAAAATCAAAGCCATATCAGTAGGGTTTAGGGTTTTTATATAAGGTTTGAGGTTTCATGTTATTTACCAATAATGAACACACAATTCAATGGATATATAAAGATTTACAAATTCCAACTCATACTCATCTACTGACTTGGTTATAATTTCAACTCATACTCATCATATGTTTTATCATACCTATTTACCATTATCGTACGCCAGACGTGTTTTGCCATATTTTAGATGATATGAAAATCATCAACTGTGTTCTTTAACCCAAATTTATAAGGGTTATATTCTTCACCAACAAAACAATCCACAACAACAAATCCATGGATTTTCGTCCATAGAACCCACACAACCACTAAGCCAATTCGAACAATGAATCAACTAAAATATTGGTGGGTTGCAGTAATTAATCAATTAAGTTGTTTGTGGAATAAAAGAAAAAAAAGGGGTTTGGGTATTTATGATATGACAATTTAGTATTGTGCAATTCATTCCATATAACAAAACTATATACCAATATTTTAGTTATATGTCCTTGTGGTGGGGGAGAACATGCATGGAAAGAGCTACAGATTTGTTGACTAGTTAAGTTAATGACTATGGCTTATGTTGCATGGATATGGTTGTGGAAATAATTGAAATTTATAAGGTTTTATTGTATTGTTGTTTGATCTTGTAGTACAAATGAGAAAAAATTAAAAAATAACAAGAAAAAGAAAAAGAAAGCAACACTGTAGAAGGCACTCAAAAGTGTTATGAAACATACCACGTTGACAGTAAAGAAGTGGTTTATGCGGCAGTTAATAATGCCTTAATAGGACATTGAAAATTTTTTCCAAATATCAGTGGCGGTACCAAAAATTGCCTTGATAAGTAATCTACGCAGCACTTAGTGGTGCAGCGACAAAGTGCTTTTGAGGCTTTATAAAGTGTCTGAATATGTAATCTACGCACCACCTAAAAGTGCAGCAAATAAGAGTTCTTGAGGCGCCTTCAAGTTCCTCATAACAAGTGCCGCGTTAGACCTATAGCTGCATCGATACACGCAGCAAGGTAGAGTGTCCCAATAGACAAATTGGCCCAATAGGTCTCTTATTAGGGCAGTTTTGACTGCCCCCCAAGTTCATATTTGGTTGCTAATATGGGATGAATTTGGTAGAAAGACTTTGCCTCATCAGTATGAGAAGTATTCATTAACTTAACTCGCGCATTTCAAATGCGACTTCTCTTATTTATCTTAAGCCAGACCCGGTTCGGATAAATCAGACCAAATCAAGAACAAAAGCCCCCCTTTGATTGCTGCGTTGGCGATTGAAGCATTTCTGTTCCTCCCTCAGGTAATTCTATATTATGTCCATTACTTTCGCGAGCTTATACGCATGGGCTTCTAATTTCTTTATGTTTTTAAATAGCCATTTTTGTTGTAGTGAATATGTATTCTGTAATGCCAGAATATCCGTTGGTATGTTCATATACAATCCAGAGCCATTTGACTTGTGCGAGTCCAACGTAAATCTTTTGCAAATGGTTTAAGATACATACATAAATTGAATACTTCTATCTGGGCATATTTATAGCCGTATATAGCATTTTTTACTTTTCAATAATTTTTTGACATGTCTATAAACCAGCGAATGTAAACAAATTATGAACACACAATATCACGCTCATAGCTTCGGACATTCCTACATCGGACATCTTCGAACAGTTCAAACCCACATAACCCACAAACCAAATCAAACAAATACTCTGCTGGAATCAAAAATGGGCACAAAATCTATCCTAAAAAACAACAGATCCAAAAGTTCAAACCCACATAAGACTGCTGTTCGTACCTGTTGAGTGAATCCAACTGAAATCGACCAAAGCACCAAATCACCACAAAACTCTTCCAGGCCTTCTTCTCGTTCCAACAACCTCAGACCTAGAAGAGTACAAACAGAAATGGTACCTGGAGTCCACACCCACAAAACCCAAAAACCAAATCGAACAATACAATGAGTGAATGATAACTCAGCGTGAAAATCCAACACAGAAATGCACATAAACAGTAACAAATCGAAGAATGCTACATACCTGGAGTGAATCGAACTCCAAATCGACCAAAAGCACCAAATCGCCAGAAACCTCTTCGAGCCCTTTTCTCTGTTCGAACAAGGAAGACACCGAGAAAAGTGCGGCAGAAATGATGCGTGGGGGGTGGGGAAGGGGGATTACGAGGGGTATCTTCGTCCGAATGATGGGGGGATTAGGGCGGATTCCAGATGGCTTGCTCAAACCCTAGCCATCTCTAAGCCCCCCTGAGGCTGTATTGAGAGGGATTACGGAAGAGGGGGTGTTAAGAAATCCAGCCTGGTTTTGGACTTCCCAAACAACGCTATATCCATGGGCCCACGTATTAGGAGGGGGGATATCTTAATCCCCCTTCATATTGTTGCTTCCAAACGAGCCGTTATAAAAATGCTGGACCGCAATCAAGATTTTGAGAAAGTTTGGGTGCAATTGCTCAATATGGTTTTGTAATGAAAGGGTAATGAAGCTGAGTGGATGAGCTGACAAGAAAACAAAGTGAGGGAGGAGAGCAAACTGTGCTCTCAATGGCAACGGGTCTTTTCTTTCCCTCTCATTTTCTATCTACTTCTTCCCATCTCTCTCTCCTCCCAAACCCTTCCCACTTCAGGTACACCAACTCTCCATCTCCCCCTCTATGTCTCCATAGATATATTTGTGTGTGTACACGCACACACATACATACATACACAGTTTTTATTTATATATATACACATATTTGAATTTCGTATATGGGCAAGGGCGGCTCAAAGGAGGAGTTCAAGTATAGTTTTCTTTAATATGGTCTGTATTAGATTATTTTTATGAAGCCAAAGTAGATGAAAATTCACGAGTAAGGAAATAGCGTAGGTCAATTAAACAAAATAAACCAAGGTCAATAAATTTTCAACTAAACTAAATACTATTTTTCTTCATATGGGGTTTTACATAGAAATATTTTTTTTGAACGTTTTGTCAACTGATTCAGGAGCCGCCCCAGTATATGGGTATGTCGTATTGTTTATAATTTTTGGTCTTTTAGTGATTTTCTGGTACTGGGATTTCAGGAACAGGACTAGGGCTGATTTGGGTCCCAAGAAATTTAGAGTAGTTGAGAAAGCAGTAGTATGTTCATGCGATCCTTCCACTCCGAACCCCACCTTGCAAAATGGGATTTTCTTGAGAAGGGAATTAATGCTTTCTGGGTTGTCTTCTTCACTTGCTTTGGTCTTTCCGCCTTCAGGTAAACCCAAATCCACGTTCATTTTTTCTGTGTAAGGTTTGGTTGTTAGAAGTAATTCAATTTGTATTTTTGGCAGTATGTTTTGTCATTTGCTCTTTTTTCTCTTTTCCTTTAATCTTGCCATTAGTACAGTCATCTCGTTAAACTGGTGATATTTCTATCCGTAGATTCCTATTTTGATTGCTAGATTTTCTCGCCTGACTGAAAGATATGTTGGTGGTTGATGAAATTCATTTTTCCCACTGTAGTTGTTCATTTTCAGAATGATACTTGCATTTTTTTAATATGGAGGACGTTTTTTTTTGGCCAATATTGTAGAAATCAGCGAGGGTTAGCTGGGTGTTAGTATGCTAGTCAATAGGGGTCTAGAGGCTGTCCATAGCCCTGAATCCCAAATTCGCCTCCTATGGGGCTTGAACCTCCGCATCCACTGTGGAGGGAGGGTGAGACAACCAACCTCACTATGAAGGGTTTCTCAATATGGAGGACGGTTACTTAAATATTTTTTTGGGAAATTAAACCATTTTAAAAAGCAAACCAACCAAAACAAAGGGAAGTCCCAACTAAACAAGGAAAAAAACCAGGCAGATCTAACATGTACCTAACTGCCTAAACAATCAATACAAAGCAACAAGAAGAGAAATTCCATCTAGTCCAGCCAAAAATACATGCACTAAGGCCCACGTCCTAGCAAGAAACCTAGTGCAATCACAAGACTTCAAGCCCCTCCACGAGCTAAGACAAGTCCTGACTTCCTCAATAATCAGAGCACCCAAACTTGAAGCAGGGACCCCACGCCCCTGAAAAAGACTTATTTCTCTTTCCATATCCAGTAAATAGAGGCAGCCAAGGAAAGCTTGTAAACTTTGCTAAAGCACGAATCCTGAGATCTGTGATCGACAACCCAACTCATCTCATCAGCCAAACTAGCACTCAAACGATCAAT
>BPLS01031580.1:0-20042 GCA_019656275.1 Rhododendron kiyosumense
CAAAGCAGAATCACATGTTTGTAGAAAATTGCTTGCAGAGATTTGAAGATCAAGGTGGTAGAGGTTGATTGGTAATACTCTCTCAATGTATATTGTTTTTTTATGTTTTTGAAAACATTAAGTTATAAAAATAATTGAAATATATCAAATAAAATTTATATTGCATATTTTAAACAATATAAATTGAGAGATATAAGTTATTGAAAAATTGCACATAAAAACGTAGAGGACCAAGAATTTGGGACGGAGGGAGAATAAGGTTTTAGTACTACGTACAAAAAGTTGAACAAAGATACCTAACCAGTGAATACAAAATTGAAATTAGAGCAATGGTGTGACAAAATATATTTTGGACTTCTCTTCAACCATAAGACATTAGACATATATCACACATCTAATAAGATCCAAATTAAATATAGTTTGATAATTTATGAGGGTTACAGTGATATGATTGTCGTGTGTCTTGTTTGTCCAAAAAAAATCCTTATTAGTGTACGACGCGTTTGATAAAAAAAAGAATTCCAAGTGAATCATGACCCCTATATTGTATTTTTTTTTTTAAAACTAATTACGAGTCTATTTTGTTCATAAATAAAATATGTGCCACCAGTCTATGGAGTCATTCTGTGGGCAATGATCAACCACTTGTACGATAACTATAAAATTCAATAAATAAAAGAATCCACGTAAATCATGACCTATTTTGTTTTTTCTAAAAAGAGAACCTAATAAGGAGTCGATTTTGTACGTAAATAAAATATGTTCCACTAGTCTATCAAGTCAGTCCGTGGGCAATCAACTACTTGTATGACAAAAAATATAAAAAATAAAAAATCCCACGTGAATCGTGACCAATATTTTGTTTTTGATCTAATAAAAAAAGCAGGCACTTAAGTGGTTTTGTGGTGCAAAAGTTAAATAAAGTGACCATTTGGGATTGAAGGGCCGTGTTGTGCCCTTAAGGGACAGCACAGTGTTGTCCCGGCTTTGCGGGCAGGGTCGGCCCTGATATTTTAAAGGCCTAAAGTGAATTTAAAAGATTGGGTCCTAGGATTTATTTTAAAAAAAACAATATAAGTAGCTAAATATAGAGTAAAAAGATTAAACATGATGGTTTAACTTTGTAATTTAACTAAATAAATTTTTTTAACCATTGCAAAAAAAGAATCAAATGTAATGCAATACCGGTCATACATTGCGTTTTCTCTTACTATTCATGTTATCAATTTTAATTGTAAGAATACTATCTTTAACAATAATAGAATTATCTATTTTAAACTTTTTTTTATAAAAGTTTGTTGAATGAGAATAAATTATTTTGGTTTATTTTTAGTGAAAAGTGTCTTATTTTGTGAATTTGATTTTAAAAGTTAGAAATAAAATTAAAACAAACAAAACAAAAAAAAACTTACAAAAACATTAATGGTGTGTAAAAGATTTGAACCTCTTTGTCTTGAGCAATAGGCATAACTAATTTATAATGCAAAAGGTGTAAGAGCTGTATATTATTTATTTCTAGATCCAAAATTAAAATGAGGGAAAAAAAACTGTCAAAAGAAAATCTCCTTTCAAGTTGAACCAAGGATCTCCCATCCCAATCTCAAGTAACCTCAAACAGACAACTAGTGCTAGAATTGTCCTTGTGCTAAATCATGGAACATATATCGATATATAATTGGAAATGATTTTGTCATTCCATTTTTTGTTAACGTCACTCTCTTGCAAGTATATTTTTGCACCAAAAATACACTTACAGGGGAGTGACGTTACCAAAAAAGGAAGTGGCAAAATCAGCGGTCTATATAATATATTTGATTTTTTTAATGGAAAATGAGGCCCTCGTTTTTCTGAAATTTCGGAGGCCTAAAGCAGTGGCACCTTGGGCTTTAGCCCAAGGTCGGCCTTGCTTGCGGGGCCCACTCTGGCCTCATTTCGATGATCGAAAATGTTCCTTTCATAGAGTTCGTCGTGTAGAACAACTACGCAAAACATCAGCTCGATTGGATATCACTAAGTGCCTAATCGAAACATTTTTATTTTAAAAGAATGGATCGATCTGAAACACTGGATCAAATGCACTGGATTTTGTTATTAACAAAGTTGTATGTGTCCGATCAGATACTTAATGATATCCGATCAAGCTGATTGTTTTACATGGTTAATTTATTTGACAATCGAGCTCTACGAAGTGAACGCTTTTTTTTTTTTTTAATCATCGGATCGAGACCAAAGTAGGCCCCACAAGACCGAGACAGCTCAGTGCTATCCCTAACGGCACAGCACGGGCCCTCAGTCCGACAATTTGGGGTACGTCTTGGTAGAACAGGATAAACAAGATTTTTTTGAATCATATATAGAACGTTAAAAATAAAATTTACAGTATATAACTTACTTAAAGTCGGGTAGTTATGCGAACTTGTTCCAATCACGTACCCAATCACACCAAATTATTTGTCTCAATGAGACAATTCCAATGTGCGGTGTTTTTTAGTTATTGAGTTTTGAGTTTGGTTATTGGTAAAATTGTTAAGTTTAGTTATGGAATGGGTGGAATTTTTTTATTTGCTAAAAGATTTGTAATTTTGTTTATTATAATGTCGGATGTTTTTTGAACATTATTGTTAAATTTGCTTATCCACGTCCATTTGCTTATTACAATAGGGATGCTTTTAGGCTATCCACAATGGTATAATCAAAAATGGATAATCAAAAGTTAACACATCAGTTTTTTATTATTCATTTAAGAGATTGTTAAACTTAACAATGTTGAAATTCACAATGATCACTTTTAGTCCATAATTAAAAAAAAATGGTTCACTTCAATTTCACACAATCTCTGTCTCCCCCTCCGTTTCCCGCCATTCACTTCCCTCCATTACGTTTTTTTGTGGGACAAAAATATATCGAATATATGGTGTTTTCCTAGTATTATCTATCAAAACAACACCGAAACTTGTTTTGTTTCTTCCTATTCCTATAGCTTATATTAAAAAACCACTACTCTCTTAATCTTTCAAAAAAAATTGGTTGTGTTCTTGAATTTGAAAAAGAATGCAAAGTTCTTCCCCTTTTTTTTTTTTTTGCAAGGTTCTTCATTTACTCAATCATAGGGGAGGAACAAAAAAGAAATAATCACTTTTTAATCGAAAAAATTATTTTTTTTTGTTAAAAAGTGATTATTTTTCAAAATATTTGGATAAAAGTAAAAAAATTACTTTTCCGATTCCTCTCGTCGAGACGAATCAATAACACATAAAAGTTTGATGCAATCTAATAAATGCGAAAAAATTCAAATAAAGACAAATTTCATATTTAAGTGAAGTTTAAGTTAAATTCATAAGAATGCAGCCTAAAATAAAAACGGGAAAGAAGAGTGAAATACCCTAATCCAACAACGATGGGTTAAATTGTAAATGATCGAGAAATATGAGTTTCACTTTTGAAGGAAAAGAAAGAGAAACAGTTTGTAGTTGAAATGAATAAGATATAGAGCATGTGAAGAAGAGAAGAAAAAAATATTAGTTGAAATACGTGTGTATATAAATTTTGGAACCAGTTAACTTATGTAGTGTGGGATTCACAAATTTTGATTATTGAAAAATGTTGCTAGTTTTGGTTATCCAAAACCCAAAATTTAATTATTTCTAAGGATATTACTAAGTTTGATTATACCATTGTGAGTCATTTTTGCACCAATATTGTTAATTTTAACAACAATTGATTTTTGATTATACCACTGTGGATGACCTTAGATATTGACTTTGATGAACCAATTAAGCAATTCAATTAATGGAGTGATATCAAATCATGGAAAAAAAACTCACCATATCCGTATTTCAACCAAATTAATCTATTGAGTCAAGAACAATAAACATTGAATACACGTAGAATAAATGATATGATATGCATAAAATCAATCAATAAACTTTAGGGGCCGGATACTTTCATCCTCAACCCAGGTCTAGAAATTTAGCAGCTCATAGATAAAGCATTTAAGTGGGGTAACTCAAGTGGAGGAGCGTTACTGGCGTACTATATATGTGGTAAGAGAGTATCCACAAAATTGAAGGAAAAATTCTATGGAACTGCTATCAGACCAGCGATACTTTACGAGACAGAATGTTGGCTTATTAAAAAATAACAGGTGAGCAAGATGAGTGTAGCAAAAATAAGAATGTTGATGTGGATGTGTGGTAAGACTAGATGAGATAGGATAAGAAATGAAACGGTTCGTGAGATGGTAGGTGTAGCACCTATAAAGGAAAAGTTGAGGAAAAATAGGCTAAGATGGTTTGGATATATCTACCGTAGAGCAGGAGATGCATTAGCTAAATGAGCGGATAAGATAGTTTTGGGTAGCAATGTTACGGGGAGGGGTAGACCTAAATTGACATTAAATGCTGTGGTACACAAAGATATGAATATAATGGGTTTGCGAGAACAAGTAACTCTTGACAGAGTTCAATAGAGAAAAAGAATTCATGTAGTCAACCCCAATTGATTAGAATATAAGACTCCGTTTGATTTGATTTGGTTTATAGATAAATCATTCGACTATAATCCATAAAACAATAGTAATTACTTCACAATGATCTCTTTTGCTTCTCTATTTTTCTCAGCCGTGGCCTTGAATTTTGTCTATGACCAAGCCGCACGGCATCGTGCCTCTGATTCAAAAATTATCTATTCTTTTCGTTTCTTTTTAAGTGTCTCGCTTCGTAACTCCAATTTATTAAGAAAATATTATCATTATACCTTTCACATCAACTTTTACCTCCATTTTCCTTACTTACCCTCTATAGAAATATCATCATTACATTTTTACTCACTAACTTTTCAAAATGGAATCTACTTTTAGGGGCAAAATGGAAAATGTACCAACTTTTACCCACTAACTTTACAAAATGGATATTTATTAAGGGACAGCCCAAAATGAAATATTGGACTTTAAAAAGGGTACAGAGGGAGTATTAAATAGAGTACTAATTTTCGAAAACTAAAACTGAATGTCCTTTTTCTATAGGATATCATTCAAGACCAAATTCTAAGAGAAAATGCAACGGTACACACCCACATACCATATATACTTAGACCCCGTTCCACTTTTCCTTCCTTTTGAAAAAGTTCTTTTTTTCCAAATTTCAAATTCAAATATAATGAAAATAAAAAATATTTTTTTAATTTTTTTTTCACCGTTTAAAACTTCTCAATGAGATCTATCAAACAAGATCCATATTAGTAGGAAAATTATTTACGTAAATACATAATTTTTGACCTTGAAATTTACCTTCTTTTTCTAAAACCCACTTTTTTCAAAACCGGAACGGCACCTTATATAGCCAAACCATTAAGAGACATAAGCAAATTATTAAAAGGCATAACCAAATTATTGAAAGATGTAACATTTTACAAAATAGGCATAACAATTGAAGGAAATGTTTGCTTTGCAAATCTTAGGTCCCGGCGGAATTGTCACGTAAGGATTGATCTCGAAGAGCGTAATCTTACAATAAGCGAAATTTTCCCCTTACATCAGCACTTGACACCACCAAATGTGCTTGTACTGATTCACATCTTTATTGGGCTTCAAATTTTATTCAGTTTCCATGATTATTTGTAAATTGGACCCACCACTTGATGTATTTTGATCTGCTTTCTTCGAATACCACGATGATCAACGTTCACTTAGTTGAATTAATCTAATGGCTGAAATAATTTAAGTATCATCTTTTCCTGCAAAATACAAACTCTATATAACAATATTGAGCGGCCTTTAGAGAATATTCCAAAATATCCTACGTGGCACTTCCTCTCCCTCACACACGTTGCTAGTCAAGTGCACCTTGGCCCTGTTTGGGCAAGAAACTTGTGTTTTTTCTTTTACTTTTGCCATTTTGCGGGCCCATTATGGATTTTATAAAAATATTTCCAACAGAAAGTCATTTTTAAACTATTTTTTTTTGGGTTTTTGAAAAAAAATTAGCTCGTCGCTACGTGGTTATCTGACAATGACAGTCATTATTGCGAACATGATTATGGGCACTGACCCAAGGGTACAGATTTTGTACCGATCAAGTGTGGGGCCATTTAGGTGCCGTTCTTCTTAACTTTTTTTTTAAACGTTTTTTATATTTTTACTTTTCTCAATTTTTTGTTTAGCTTTTTGTCGTAATTTTTAAGATTAGTCATTCGTCTCAACGAGAGAAATCAAAAAAAAAAAAAAGTTCATATAAGACGATGCTTTAGACAAAAAGACAGCTATTTTGTATTTTTTTGTCTTTAGTGAATTTTTTTATCATAGTTTTTTACTTTTTACACTTCTTGTTGAGACAGATCAGTAAATAAAAAAAATGATGTTAATCTAATAAAAATTTAGAAAAAAAGAGTAAAACACACAAAACAAAGTAGAGAAAAAAGAGAATGGCTTTTTAGTCCTTAAAGCATCTCCAACCTTGGCTTTAAAAGTGGGCATGTCAAATTTTTTTGGAGGCATATGTGGCAATTTAACATGTTAGAATTTGACATTTCTACAATGTCTACTCCAAACAATATATATGCCTATTATTTATTTAATGATAGATATTAAGTTTTGGAGAGTACAATAATCAAAGAAAAAATTAACATGAGAAAAGATGCCAAATGACATCTAAGCATTGAACTCTTTAGTTAAACTTATTTCACATGTCAATTCTTCCACTTGGCATGTCATGTCAGATTTGACATCTTTAATTGGAGATGTTTAGTGAGCTCATATAGAAGATTCGAGCCGTTTAATAATTTAAATATTTATTTGAATAGCCTCGTAAAAAATCAAGTTGTTTAAAATTAGGAAGGATCAAGTCAGAACGTGATTTTAAGGGTACCCGCAAGAAATTGGCCAAAAAAAAAAAAACCAAAAAGGGCTAGAGTTGAGTAGTTTTTTATTGGACGTTGGGATGAGCCATTCCTGATCATTTTTTTTGGCCAATTTTTTTCAAGTACACTTAAAATTACGTTCTGATCACATTGAGTGGCTCAAATATTTGAAATTTGATTGAGAAAGGGGAGGTCCTGAAGATCCTGACCATAAGAGGTCCGAACTGTTGTTTAAATATTTAATTGAAGGTTCTAAAATTTTGTTTTTGTTTAGAATTCAGGATCCAAACTTTTGAATGAAGTTGAGATATTAGATGAAGCACTTGCAAATATCCAATTGAGTTGATTTTTTACGGTGTCACTTAAAAAATTATTTTCAAATTATTGAACGGCTCGAATGATCTATGCAAAAAACCTACCGGTACTGACGAGAAATGTAGGGAAATCATACCGATGGCCGCACCGAGCCGTCTCTGGCCACCGGACGGCCGATCCGAGTGGTCCAAAAATTCTTTAAAAAAAAACGAGGGGGTATACGCGAGAATCAACGGTATCCGATGTGTGTAGGGTGCTTGATTTGAACACTATTTTTTTGTATATGCATACCTTTTTTCGTGTATTTATATATACACGAAAAAATGGTGTTTAGATTAAACACCCTACACACATCGGATGCTGTTGATTCCCGGGAAGACCCTCTCTTTTTCTTTTTTTAGAATTCTTAGATGGCTCGAATCGGCCGTCCAGTGACCGAAGATGGCCCGGCCTGACCTTCGGTACGATTTCCCTACGTTTTTCGTTGTTACTTATAGCAGCTCTTTTATCTATGTAAGACCCTTCAGTGACGCTAGTAAATGCAATCTGTACAAAGTCTGTAACTCCTCGGGTTGGTACCAGCAGTGCCTCTCTTCACACCACGTATTGCACGGCACACTTGGCATGTCATGTCAGTTTAGCTGGAGAAAACGGTGCAGTTAGCTGCCGTTAGGGGAAATTAAGCGAAACAGTGTCATTTTACGTAAGGCTGAAAACTTGGAGCTATTGTTTAATCTGGACCGTAGGATCTAGTCGTTAATGTGTTGGCAGCGGATGGTGAAAAGCTATGGAGGATATGCAGAGAGACATATGTGGAGAGGATCTGGATCCGCCGTGATATGTCATTTTCTTTGTATTGACATGAATAGCACAATGGTGAGGTTGCGAAGTCTTGAATTTGGCTTTGGTGACGAGCAACCTGCGGATTATTGCAATTGAAGCGCCCCTCCACTTTTTTACTCCTATATATATATATCATGATTCGAAGTACGACCACTTAATTATCCAAAGCCGTGAGAAAAAAGGTTTCAACATGTTTTTCAACACGAAAAATTATTTAAAAGTCCCGGAATACCACGTGGCATGTCCTATACGTACATGATGCTTCCGGTCAGTAAATTAATTATCACAACCCATGCACACTAAGTGGATTAACTTTTGTCCCTAAACTACCCAATAAGAGATGAAGATTAAGTAGCACTCATAAAATTTTTCACTACGTGATTGGTTGAGAGCACCACGTAGACATGCCACATGGACACATGGTAGTCTAAGGCTATTGAATAGTTACTCAACACACACATTGACACATGACCCCACTTCTAAGAATCAAGCTAATCCCCAATGAGTAATTATTCAACAGTTCAGAGCACAGTCACATAGTGTTCCGGATTATTCCAGCACCACAGATTTACGTCTCCAACGGATTTCTCTCACTATATAAACTTTCTCCATCTCAAGCATACGACATTTGAGTTCTTATTCTTACACAAATGGAGAATGGCGGAGAGCCCAAGCTCGAACTTGTCGTCGAGCAAGGAAAAAAAACACTTGTACCACCAGCAGAGGAAACAGAGAAAGGTCTATACTTCCTCTCCAACTTTGACCAAAACTTCTTCCTCACAAACCTTGAAGAAAGCATAGCCGTGATCGTTCGCACGATTTACTGCTTCAAATCAGAGGACGAGGGAAACGAAAAAGCAATCGAAATCATAAAAGACGCGCTGTCGAAAGTTCTTGTTCGTTACTATCCGTTGGCTGGGCGCTTGACGATGAGCCCCGAGGGCAGGCTGATGGTGGATTGTACAGGGGAAGGTGCTCTTTTTGTTGAGGCAGAAGCAAATTGCAGAATTGAGGACATTGGAGATGGCACAAAGCCTGATCCTCTGACTCTTGGGAAGCTGGTTTACGACATTTCTAATGCCAAAAATATACGTGAAGTGCCTCTTCTTATGGTTCAGGTTCGTCATTTTCTTTAGACCTTTCGCTTTTTCATTTGTGATAATATGGTTAAAAATGATATATAAACTGGAGATTCCTACAACTATATATATATATATTGTCTTCAAATGGAAGTGGCAGTATACTACCTACTAATTACAAGTTCTAATTTTTTTTTTCTTTTCTAGGTGACAAAGTTCAAATGTGGAGGATTTGTCCTAGGCCTATGCATTAACCACTCTATGGTTGATGGGATTGCGGCCATGGATTTTTTCAACTCATGGGGTGAAACTGCCAGTGGCCTACCTCTAACAATCCCTCGGCCATTTCTTGACAGAACCATTCTCAAGTCTCGAAACCCGCCGGAAATACAATTCCCCCACCACGAATTCGCAGAGATTGAAGACAAATCCGACATCCTAAACCTCTGCAATCAAGAAATCCTCTACCGATCTTTCTGTTTCGACCCAGAAAAGCTCAAAAACCTCAAATCAAAAGCTATGGAGGACGGGGTAATAACTAGTTGCACCACGTTCGAAGCCCTCTCCGCGTTTGTGTGGAGGGCCCGGAGTCGGGCGTTGAATATGAGACCTGATCAAGAAATGAGGCTCCTATTCCCGGTCGATTCCAGGTCCAGATTCACTCGGGAAATACCAAGGGGGTATTTTGGGAATGCCGCTGTGTTTACGTACTCCATTTGTGCTGCAGGAGAGCTAGTGGAGAATCCGTTATCGTTTGCCGTGGGACTAGTCAAAGAAGCAGTGAAGTTGGTTACATACGATTATATGAGATCCGTGATCGACTACATTGAGGTTGCTAGAGGGCGGCCTTCTTTGACCGCGACTCTTTTAATCAATGTTTGGTCTAGGCTATCTTTTCACACAACAGATTTTGGGTGGGGGGAGCCGATCTTATCGTGCCCCGTGGCATTGCCGGAGAAAGAAGTGATTATGTTTCTGCCTCACGGGAAAGAGAGGAAAAGCATCAATGTGCTTGTGGGGTTGCCTGCTCCTGCAATGGAATCATTTCAAGAGCTTATGCAGTTCTAAAAGGAAGTCTCGGTGGTTAATACTGTATTTCTTTTATTGATGATGTTTGTGAGCATTGATGAAAAACTTGAACAAATGCATTCAAATTTGTGGGTGGATGATTCTTGTAGAGGACAAGGGCAGAAGATGTGGAAATTTGTACTCTCTGTATGTTGAGTGACTGTAATTGTTTTCTTTTCAGTATTTCGGAGCGATTATGATGGGAATATGTTGATTGGAGATTATTTTGAACATTAAAAGGACTGTGGGCAGAAGATGTGGAAATTTGTACTCTCTGTTTGTTGAGTGTAATTGTTTTTCTTTTCAGTATTTTGGAGCAGTTATGATGGGAATATGCCTTCGAACGGGCGTGAGATCAATCACTGAATAAAACGATAAACTTTTCTTTTCGCTTATTGCCATTGATTTTGAGTTTGATATAAGGTTTTAACAGAGGACCCTGCTCTTGGCTTTTGTTTCAGGGATTTCAAGAAAAAATATCGTTCATTTTTATGTACTTGTTATGTCTTTCGATCTTCTTCGGTGTTTTTCTCCAATCAGCTTTTGAAGTGAAATTATGGTAATCAGAGCATATAAGCATTTTATTATTATTATTATAATTTTTGGTCATTTGAATCGATTTCACCGGCCGCAACTTTTTGTCGCTTTAGTGCACTTTAAAACGGGGCTTCCTTCTGCAATGATCTTGCACAAAATTTAACTAGTGAGGAGAGTGACTCAAGAACACCACGCTAGCATATATTGGTGGTTTGCTCTCCTCTCTCTCCGGTGGTGATCAAGTTTTAAGTTCCACGGGGAATGAGTTTAGGGTTTTAGGACTATAGATAGTCTCTGAGTCCCTCGTTGACTAACATACTACTATTCCGCTAACCCCCACTAATGTATAACGTTTGGCAAAAAAGAAAAGAAAAGGGAGAGTGACTCAAGAAATTTTATTCTTAGTGAGAATCAAACTACAAACTTGTGCTTATAAGGCTCCAATCTCTCTCCTTACAACTTGAGCTAAACCTTGAGTTCATATCGGCAAGCTGATTATTATACTGTATTTCCCAGTCAGTTGCAATCCATTAATGCAACCATGAGTTAATATATATTTCCAGATCGAATCGCGTGCTTGGCCAAAAATTTGTTGAAAATTAGAACAGGATGTTTCGGCGTCACAATCATACAACTTTTGTTTACTGTACGTTGCCAAACATAGATCTTGTGGCAAAATCTGCGGTAAACAAATCAGCGTGCTCCGCTAATGCATACTCCCTCCGTTCCATATTGAAAGTCCACCATGAAAAGTTGTGCCATTTTTCAAATAAAAAAATCAACTACTTCTGTGTATAATTTTTTAAATTTTTTCGCACCAAATTAAAGTACTAATAGAGATCTTTAATACGGTGTGAAAAAATTTGAAAAATTATGCACGGAAGTAGTTAATTTTTTGATTTGAAAAGAGGCAAGAGAGAGAAAGTGGGACCGTCATTGTGGAACGGAGGGAGTACTATATAGGGAGTTAAATAGAACGGTTCGCCTCTTTTTGCTTCGAAGAACATAGTACGGGATGCAAGCTTTGTACAAGGATCAGAGAAGAACGGTAGTCCCTTGTTATGTAAAGGACAGAACTATCACTCTAGCTTGTACTCCTTTTGACTTAATATAAGTTATGTTCTTGGCTTCAAAAAAATAAAACCTCGGGATTGGTCGTTTTTTATTTGGACAACATTTTCTCAATAGCTTTTTTCCTATACTTTTGACTGTGGCAACTGTGTTTTGACCTTAAGATCAGATTGCAACGTTTATTTAAATGACTCGGGTGTATTCTTGACCGTCCAATGCGGAGTGGTTCTATATATATACAAATATTGTGTGGAGTCTATTGTATCAAATGGTTCTGGACACATTTTCGTCCAAATATTTGCATTTTTGAGCTTTACTAATAGATTAAACAGAGATGATTTGGAAACAGTTCCTGTCCTCTGGACATAGATATGTATGCAACTATTTGATGCGAGTAACGCTCACGTGCATTTCGTGAAGCTCACGTGCATCGAATGAAGTGTTACACATCTATGTTTTGGCAGTGGCAGGCATAGAATTTTGACTTAGTGGGGGCCCAAACCTTGCATTTTTATTGTGTTAGTTACAGTTTTTATTGATGAAGTTACTGATATGGTGTACATTGAACCCCATAATAGTTACATATTATTTTGGTCAATTTTGTAATTTCAATATTACTTGCGCATTGTTTTAGCGTTAGTTACGCTTTTTTTTTCCGTAACCATAACTTTTGTGACCAATTATTTTTTGGGGGCAATGTACCATAGGTTTCTTCTATACTCTTTTCCAGCTAAGTGGAGGCGTCCAATGTATGTCAGATAACGTGTATTGAACGGTGTTAGATGCAGTTGTATTTAATAAGTTGTATTCTTCGCATTGTATTTAATCTATAAGTAATGCGAACGTATATCGATCGAATAGTTTTGGACGCAATTTTATTTTTAAGTTGTGGACCCAAGCCCAATTGATTACACACATACCACCTCTTCTTCTCTCCCTTCACTACCGACAACAAAACTTACCCCAAGTCGACAAAAACCCTAGCTACAAACCTATTTAAAAATTGCTTCACTCAATAAGGAAGAAAATTGAATAGCTTCTTCAAGTAATTATGTTCAAAGATTGATCATGTCCCCAATCTCATGACTATCTACGCAAGTTTACTCCAAGTATATGAAATGAAATTTGGTAAAACACCAATCTCAAAGTATTGGACACTTTTGTTTTGGCATCGATCCATTAATTCGCAAGTTGAGCATCATCGCGCGATTTTGTCAATAACATATTGGTAGCTTCACAAACAGGACAATGACACGTTAAAGTCATGATTTGTGAGTATGATATCTAGATGTAATGTGATCATCATAGCATTGTTACACTTGGGACTTTTCAGTTGTGGGAACACAAAGTAATTGAGATCGAATTCAGCTTGTCTAAATATTTCAAAAGCCAGGATTTGGCTTGAGTTCGGCTCTTTTAAAATTTTTGAAGCTTAGTCTTAGCTTGTCAAAGCTTGTTAAACTCAAACAAAGCAGAATTCAACCTCGAGTTCGGTAAGTTAATTTTATTTTATCACATTATATCTATATAACATAATAAAAGCCATAAATAAATAAATAAATCCATCAACAACATGATCAACAACAACCTTATATAGTTTCTCTATAAATGTGCATATCTACCCCGCTTAAATATTAGTTATGAACTCCGAAAATAATTTTTTGTATTTAGATTTTAGGTTTGTGTGTCTAATTGAACCGAAACTCTTAGCCTAATTGAAATTAAACTTTACCGACATAGTTGTAAGGATTCTACCCTAATACATGTATACATATCTATTATTTTTATTTTTATTGGGCAGATGTTAGAATGGTTTAAAATGATGTTGGGCAGATGAAGATGTGTAATTTTTACATTTTGAGATAAAAAATACTAGTATAAAAAAATTACAAATTTGGAACATGGGTACGTTAGTGTTTAGGCTGATCCGCCTTCCTTCTTGTTTATGAAAAGACCCCAAAAATGAGGCTCTGGTTTGGGTCGTTATTCATTTTTGGGGTCGTAAAGTAAACGAACGAACTCGAACATTCTCTTAACGAGGCAAGTTTTGAACAATTTACAAATGGCTCAGTTCATTTACGGTTATAGTTATGCATGCATTCAATTATATATAATAACAAAAATCCAACGTGAATCATGACCTTTTTTTTATTTTTTAAAATAACCTAATAAGGATTCCATTTTGTACATAAATAAAATATGTGCCACTAGTCTATCTCAAGTCCGTCCGTGGGCAATCAACAACTTGTACGGCAACTACAAAAAAGAAAAAAAAAAAGAATCCCACGTGAATCACCACCTATTTTGTTTTTCTTAAGAAAGAAAAAAAACTAATAAGCAGTCCATTTTGTACATAAATAAAAAATATATATATGCGCCACTAGTCTATCAACTCAGCAACTTTGTAGCACCACACCCACACCCACCTCTAATGGGATTGTGGGTATGTGTTTGGGTGTATTTTAAATTATTGTAAAGCTCAACAGATGTAGTACTTGTTTACCATAAAAAAAAAAATTGTATTTAAAAAAAACATCTAACGAAAGAAAATTTGGATGGTTATTTATGGAAATTCCTAAAAATATGTTTTAGAAAAATGAACGGTTCAAATAATCTTTACGAGCAAAAACATCTTTTTTTAAGAATGTTTATGAAAAGTTCGAATAATCTTTAAGTGCAAAAACATCTTTTTAGCAAAAACAATATTTTTAAATTATGCGTCGCAACGAGGTTATCAGATGGTCGCAGTCTTTATTGCGAACACGACTATGGGTATGTAGCCAAGGGGTACAGATTTTGTATCAATCGAGTGTGGGGCCCATTTAGGTGCCGTTCTTTTTTAACATTTTATCTTCTTTTTTTTATATGTATTTTTAACTTTTCTCAACTTTTTGTTTAATTTTTTGTCGTAATTTTTAGCATTAATCATTAATCTCGACGAAAGAATTAGAAAAGTATAAAGTTATGAACTGAGATTCAAAAAGTTCATATAAGATGTACTTTACACATAAAAGACAGTTTTTGGTATTTTTTGTCTTTAGTAATTTTCTTTTTACTTTTGTTCATAATTTTTTACTTTAGACTCCTCTCGTCGAGACAGATGATTAAATCTAAAATATGATGTGAATCTAATAAAAATTTAGAAAACACGATCAAATTTAGACTCCTCCCGAAGAGAAAAAAGTTAAGGAGAATACCTCCTTAGTGGGCTCATATAGCAGATTCAAGCCGTATAATAATTTAAAATTATTGCAAGTGGAAGAGAGTGTAGATTGTGTCTCCATTATACTCTCATGCATATGGATAGAATTCGATTCCCGTAAGTATCCATCTCCCTTCCCAAGGCCCCTAAAATAGAGTAGATTAGGTTTAACAAATGATAAAAAAAAAATTTAGAAATATTTATTTGAGTAGCCTCGTAAAAAATCAAGTTGTTTAGATATTTGTAAGTACTTGATCCAAATTTTCACTTTTCATTCAGGATTTAGAAATTTTATGATCCATGACACTTTTCCATAAAAGCATCCACGAAAAGAAAATAAACAGTTCAGATTCACACATGGTTTTCTTTTCATGAACACTTTTATGGACCCTATCAATCCTCTTTAGGATTTTAACTTTTGAAAGAAATATTGAAATGTTGGATAAAGCACTTACAAATATTCAACTAAGTTGATTTTTCACTATATCCCTTAAAAAAATTATTTTTAAATTATTAAACAGCTCCAAATATCTATGTAGGACCCTTTAATGGCCCTAACACCCAATTTGTACATAATCTATACCCCCTATTAGGGGTGTAAATGAGCCGAGCCGAGTTTCGCTCATTTGCTTAACGAGCCAAAAACTCGAGTTCGAGCCTTAATGAGCAGAGTCCTTAACAAGCCGAGCTTAATCATTTACTAAACGAGCCTCTTTAATCGAGTTGAGCCTTCCTTAACGAGCCGAACTTTTGTCAAACGAGCTGAGTTCCACTTGACTCGTTTAGTAAACGAGCCGAATACTTGAGCTCGAACTCGGCTCGTTTACTAAACAAGCCGAATCAAACCGAGTCTTAACGAGCCGAACTCGCAAGCTATTCAGTTCATTTAGAGCCCTACCCCTCAGGTCACATCATCTATACCCCTTCAGGCCATAGGTCAGTAACCATTGCGGTGCCTCTCTTCATACCACATATTGCACGACACACATACCAACAGGCATACCTTTCTATGTTTTCCACGCCTAATTCTTCCTCAACTCTTCTAAACCACAGATAATTACACAAACATAAGCACAAGGGTGTTGGGATCCATATGTGTAATTGCTTGTGGTGTCAGAATTGTCAGTTGCGGAGCCATGATTTTGAGCTCGGAGGGCCTGCTTAATAGACTTATATTTTTTATCGGAACATATACGTATAAGATGACAGAAAGTCTGTCCACACAGACATTTCATACACAAATTGTGCACAGATTTTTTTGTGGAACTCACCACGAGTCCACACAAATAATTCGAGCCGTTCATTAAATGTCAAACACTTTTCTGAGGGTCCTCATTAAAAAATTAGACCAATTCGATATTTATAAGTGCTTGATCCAATCATTTAACTTTTCATTGTTCTGAAATCTCATTGAAAAGTTAGATGATTTGATCGAGAACTTATATGAATCGGATTAAGCTAATTTTTCTTGAGAACCTTTGAAAAAATGTTTTACATTTAATGAACAGCTCATATCGTTTAATTTGTGTGGGATTCGTGATAGGCCCCACAAAAAAATCTGTGCACAATCTGTGCACTTTTATCTGTGTGCGCATGCGTAGCAGCTTTCATAATATTATAAAATTTTTACTTTTTAATATATTACATTTATACATTGAAATGATTCTACCATAATGCAAAGCTGCTGATTTTGTCACTCCCTTTTTTGTTAACGCCACTTCCCTGCAAGTGTATTTTTAGTGCAAAAATACACTTGCAGGGGAGTGGCGTTAACAAAAAAGGGAATGGTAAAATCATTTCCCTAATGCAATTACTAATCATTTTGTTTTTTCTTTAGGCTACTTCAATTGTCATGTGCTTATTTTTATATATGAAAGAAATTAAGAAATGCGAATGTAAAATAACCAATTTTTTATCTAATCGAACCAAAATTGTGAAGATTGTAAGTAGTTTTTTTTTTGGGAAATAGATCATTTTATAGCACCAAACAACAGGGAAAAAACCCTTCCAAACAAACTGCATGTACAAGCAACCTAGCTACACACTACATCATTATCTACAAAGCCACTGTGAATACCAGGCCCAAAAATTCTACACGGAAAATTCCAAAGCTCACACATGCTTTGATTCTCCACTGATCTAGGAATCACTTTCCAAGAATAAACACGAGTTCGAATGTACTCATCTATACCATCCAACACTTCATGTGCACATCTCGATCGCCCACCAAAGATACGGGAATTCCTCTCCATCCAAATGTGATAAACGGTTGCAGCCAAGACTAATTTGAAAAGGAGAGATTGGAAAGAATTACCCCTGTAGAAATGAATTGCGCAACTAACTTCAGAATTCCATAGACCAGCCTTCCTTCCCGTTAGCACTGTATTTGTTCAATTATATACAAATTAAATTTTTTAAATTTGGACGCTTGGAGAGTCGGGACTGGGGAGGCTAGAGAATTTTCGATTCTTCCTTCCCGTTAGCACTGTATTTGTTCCGCATACATTTTTCGGCAGCCAAAAAATTGACCTTGTCCGATTGAGACCCGTGATATGTCATTTTCTTCGTATTAACACGATCAAATGGCACAATGGTGAGGTTGCGAAGTCTTGAATTTGGCTTTGGTGATGAGCGCAAAAAGGTCCTTCTTACTTTTTTGTTTTTTTTTTTATCATGTTTCCAATACGACCACTTAATTATCCGGAGCTGCGCGAAAAAATGGGGTATCAACATGCTTTTCAACACACACATTGACACAAGAAGAATCAAGCTAATCCCAGGCCAACGAGTAATTATTCAATAGTTCGGAGCACAAGCACGTGGTGCTCCGGGCTATTCCAGCACAAATTTACATCTCCATCGGAATTTACATACTCTCCCACTATATAAACTCCATGCACTCTCCGTCTCAAGCATAGGAAATTGAGTTTTTATTCCTACAAATGGAGAATGGTGGAGAACCCAAGTTTGAACTTGTCGTCGAGCAAGGAGAAAAAATTCTTGTACCTCCAGCAGAGGAAACAGAGAAAGGTCTATACTTCCTCTCCAACTTTGACCAAAACTTCCTCCTCACAAACCATGAAGAAAGCATAGCCGTGATCGTTCGCACGATTTACTGCTTCAAATCAGAGGACAAGGGAAACGGAAAAGCAACCGAAATCATAAAAAACGCGCTGTCGAAAGTTCTTGTTAGTTACTATCCGTTGGCCGGGCGCCTGACGATGAGCCCCAAGGGCAGGCTGATGGTGGATTGTACAGGGGAAGGTGCTCTTTTCGTTGAGGCAGAAGCAAATTGCAGAATTGAGGACATTGGAGATGGCACGAAGCCTGATCCTGTGACTCTTGGGAAGCTGGTTTATGACATTTCCAATGCCAAAAACATACTTGAAGTGCCTCCTCTTATGGCTCAGGTTCGTCATTTTCTCTAGACCTTCTGCTTTTTCAGACTTTAGACCAACTGACCAAGTAATGTGACATCATTCAGATATGAAAGGAACCTTATGAGTCGCATTACCCTGTATAGAATCTTTGTTTGTGACACATCGTCTCATGATTGGGTATGTTTTTCTCTACATTCGTCTGTGTTATATATATAGCAATGCTTACTTAGAGCAACCGCACCGGGTGCTAAAATGGCAAGATTTCATGTCATTTCCATACATGGCACCAAATTTGGCAAAATGGGTGTCACGCCGATAAACTCATTTTCCTCTCAAATTTGGCAAATGACATTTGTTTGGGCAAAATTGTTGGCAAAGCTGCCATTGATGTTGAAGTTCGAACACAACCCACCTCCCACGGAGGGAGTACTAAATCAACCCTTTGTTGATATCCGATTGTGTTGATTTTTTTATGGAGACTCTTTACAAATATTTCAAAAAAATTAACGCTACGAATCATTTATGCGTCAATAGCAAAATGACAGTACTTGTGGTTGTGGATGGTCTTACCATTTCTTTCCATAGGCGGCTCCGCATAAAAGAAAAGGTGATCAACTAAACGCCCTAATTTTTTATAATACATGTACTAGTAATTTAATCTCTGGTTTTGTTTGAATATTTAGTCCTATACTGTGAACACCCATTAATCCAGTTAATTCACAACTAAACACCTAAGATCATTTCCAATGGGAGAAGGAAGTTAAATCCAATGTTGAGCTCCACTTGTCAAAATTGAGATCATAGCTCTTTCCCGCCGTCATTCCTTAAAATGAAAGCCAAATCTTACATGGATGCATGGATTTGAAGACAACCAATTTGCCTCAAAATTGACATCAGGCATCACATGTAAAAGTGGTCTTTTGGATGACCAAAAATAGCATTTTTTTTCCTTTTTTAGAGTCTAAGAGTGAATTTGACACCATCGTTTGAGGAACACTGTTATGCATGTCAAATTTTAAGGTGTTAAATTGCCACATCAGCCTTCAAAAATTTGACATCTCTAAATTTTAAGCAAAGGTTGGAGATGCTTCAATACATTTGTTCATAATAAGGTACACACTCTTAATTACAAATATTAGAAAAATAGAGTGAAAAAAATATCTATTGATATTGATATCATACTCTGACTTCTCTCTGAATGACAATCAACTCTATATCTCCAAAACATATATTCAAAAGGATCCATGCGAACCTATTCACCACACAATTTCCTTGAAAAACATATTACTAATGTATTTATGCATTGGGCTCAAAATATAAAATCTAGCCAAGGACAATTAATTGTAACATCTTGTGTAATTTTGTATTTTTTGGTCGTATTAGCACAAATATATGCCCTGATTTTCCTTATTCACAATAGTACATGAACACCTTGTTAAAAATTCCTGTTGTCGCCACTATTTCATTCCCAACTCTGGCTCACCTACAGCATAGCAAGAACAAAACCAAACCTTTTTTATCGGAGTGAAAATTGAACATTGTTTTTTCCGAACTGGGAAATAATTGCACGATGATCACAAAATAATGAGGCCTCCCATGTTTTCTGTATTTTTGAAAATCAAATTTACAAGTTGTAAATTTTTTCTTCTAGGTGACAAAGTTCAAATGTGGAGGATTTGTCCTAGGCCTATG
>BPLS01031581.1:0-12630 GCA_019656275.1 Rhododendron kiyosumense
CCATCTGTTGCTCGTGGGCAGAAAAAACTCTAGTACATAAATGTCATTTGCAGTGTAATTGCTCTGCATGCATAATGTGAACCAACCACGGAATTGGCACACTCGTGCAAAGGGTACCAAGGGGTACTCTGTTAAGCTAAGTTGGGCTATGTCCGAGCAGTACAACAGGTTAGGAGATGAAAGTACCATCCCGGCAACCCCTCCCTTTCCTAAGTGACGGCATTTAATGGCTTCTACGAACACATCAAGAAAGTCCATATTGAGCCCACAATATTCCACAGCCTCGGACAGGTGTGGCCCTTGCAGTAAACCGTTGCAAGCACTGCAAGGGACCCATGTCATAGCAAAGGGTAGATTATGAATTTCGCACACCGTTTCCAACACTGTCTTGAGTTCCTGGAAGGCAGTTGTGCGTGCTTTGTTTTCATCCCCAATCTGTTTTGAAAGTATTGTCACATCAGATTCTTGAGTGAAGTTATCACTTACACTAATTATGAACTGTTTTAAAATCAAAAGATTTAATATTGCGTCAAGGTTTGCCACTCACTTCCATTTCGTAGTGGTCATATCCATCAAAACAATGCAGACCAAACTCCTGCAGGCGAATGGAAACATGCAACTCACAAATCTTGAAAACATATTCATATATACAAGTAGGGTCAAAGAAAGAAAGCAAAGTAAAGGAAATATACGTCTATATATAATATATGTGACAAGGGTTTGTGCAACATTTGCCTCACAAAAGTCCCACCCTATGAGGAAATGATCTTGGCAATTTTGCAGCATTCAACATATTAATATTTTCTTCGAAGGAACACAAGCTTCCAGACAGATAAGAGTTTAGTACCCTAACTAAAATTCAAAGAAGACCCTTAGGTTACATATGTGTTGTTTAGATATACACTAGCTCAGATTTGATTTCTGAGAATTCAGCTGCAATGGTGTTTCACACGAATGGATCTCGAGTCAAACAGAACTTGGCAGAGGAGTCCCTGACTGATTCGTTAAGTCCAAACACCACTCAGGATAGTTTAACAGCATAATTAAGGATGGGTTAACAGCATAATTAAGGATGGGTCATTTTCTTTCTAAACAGCAGCCTTCCTGTGTCCAAGGGAATATAACCCACAAAACTCCTCATGGCCTAATGATGTCCGTTATCTGGAGAGATTTATAACAAGCAACTGAATGAGCCTCTGGACCATCGTATCTCATTTAAATGCTTAATATTCACATTTGATTGCTTATCAACCAATTATGCATTGCAGTTGTCTAATTAGCAAACTACTTCATTCTGAAAGGAAAAACATAGGCTCATGCTCAAAGGTGCAATGACTATTTTTGTAAGAGAAACAGTGGGTTGTTGCCAAATCATTGACTTCTTTTTTTTAGGTAAGAGCCAAATCATCGACGTCAAAATGTTGCGTTTTAAGCCTTTTGTGATTCCATAAGATGACCATGTAGCTCAAGTATACTCATATTGTCCGAAGCACCAGTTGAATAATAGGAATTATTGCCATAAGAAATTGAAGGATATCAATGTTTCTTGTGTCAACTTAAAGAGGTGAAAATTCAAGAAATTAAAAGTAAGAGGATGAACAAAGTATAAAAATTAACAGTTAAACTTTTACACAAACTATAAGTTTAAGTAAGCAAAGCCTATTAAAGGAGGTTTGATATCAATATCTATTTCAGACATATCCATGACGAATAGTGAACAATACTTTTTTCAGTAGTTGGTATGCTTATTCAGAAAGCTTCCAACATTATGGGGACGTGGGAGTAGAAAAGAAGCATAGTTGAGAAAAATCAACTTATAATCTTGCAAGCTAAAGCTGAAATTTAAAATTGGCTCCAGTTTTGTGGAAAAGTAATGCATCATCCCGTGCCTAACAACCAATAAAGTAGTAAAAAAGAAAAGGGGAAAAAAAGAATATGAAAGTTAACAAGAAATTCAAAGATGCCTGGATTATTGACCAACCTGAAAATTGTCATACATTTGGCCGAAGATAGATTTGTCATGCCACTCTGAAGACATGACGCTCGTAGACACAATCTCAAGAACACCAACACAGGCGTGGCTGGAATGGTCAAACACTGGCCCAGCCCAAGATGATCTAATCTTGCAACGTAAAGCAAGGTCGCGTTGTGGATACTCTTTAAGAGTGTAAAGCTCCACCAACGGAGTGGATTCAGGGAATTGATGGAGAAAGACACGGCCAGGAAGCCCTAGTTGTTCTTGTGCACACTCTGCATCTGCGTAGAAGGAGTTATTATACTCCCTACACATCCCCATCCTATACTCACAAAGCAAAGTCCGCCAATATCGCGCATCCGCGTCATATGTTGTACCAAGAGCAAAAGGTTGGAATTGAGTCGTAAGCAAAGTCCGCCCCTCGGACGTTTTTGTGGGTGCCCAAAATTGAACTAGCTGCCAATCAAGTTCACCCTTGGATATCAATTTTCGGAGAGCATGTCTGATTAAGCCCGCAAAATTATCTGTAAATGAAAATTGAGGTTAAGCCTCTAAAAAAAGAAGAAGAAAGAAGAAAGCAAGAGAGAGAAGACTTGCCGAGTTGACTCCAGAAAACCCATCCAGAAGGCGGACGCCCATTATAATCTGGAGAATCTGTGTCATATCACGACAAATTGAGTTGTTCCTTTTGTATGTATTCCTTGAAATCGGGAGGGAAATAGTCCTCCTCAACTCCAAGGATTGTATGGGCATCATCAACACTTCCGTCTCCGTCTATGGGCATCATCTTGAATTCTTCGTAGATGAATGAACCCAGTTGCCCCCCTCACACTTCCCTGTATTTATTCAACTGGTGCGGGGCCCAACAGATGCATACCAGGGCGGCTCAAGAGGTCCACCTCTCCATTGATTTTCAAGGTTTAACAATTCATGTCTATAAGGACCAAAGGGCTCAGCTCAGGCTCTCATTCATCTCCATTTCCATCTACCCTCGTTTTTTGTTGGGTTTTCCCCACATTAAATGCAGTTTGAAAAGAAAATGAAAATAATTATGGCTGGTGGGTTCGGTGGTGTTTATGGCAACAAAATGAGTTGGTTGTTTGGTGAATGAGATTTTCTAGGAATCTCCCTTGTTAACCGGCTGTGCATGAATAGTCTAAAAAGGCAATTGTGGCCTTGGGTTCCAGATTCTTCTGTCAGTTCAAGGGTCATTTTGTGCTAGTCTAGTCATGCCTATTTATTGGGTTTGTGCCGTGTATGGAGAGAGTGTGGGGAGAAAGAAAGAGAGACTGAGCAGAGCGGAGAGTCAGTCCAGGAACTCCTTTGGGGGTCTCCCCCACCTTTGAGGTTTTGTGTGAGAGAGAGAAAAGATGTGAGGGAAAAATAGAGCTGTGGAGGTGAGTGTAAAACACTGTATAGAACCGTGTGTTAGAAGCTCGGGAGGGTTTTACATCTCACATTGTTTCTCTATTTTTCATATAGTGGAAGTTTCTCTCTCTCCCGTGGACGTACCCGAGTTTGGGAAACCGCGTATTTTGATTGTGTTATTCTCTTGTGTGATTTCGTTTTTTTTAGTTTGTTGCGCTTCCGTTGCGGGTGAGATTTACCGGGCTTAATCCCAACATTTTTTTTAGAAACACATCTCCTCCTTTCATGTATCATAATCATTGTCTTTGTAAACTAGAAGTTGTCACTAACAGCAGGAACGTTGTGGTCTTTGTGAAGACCTTGTATTTTATGTATGGAAACTTCTTGTCATAGGGCCAATAAACGAATCAAATTTTTGATTTTAAAAATCGTAGTTACTCATTAACGATTTATTTGAGATCGGTTTGTTAAATAAATAATCTGAATTTGTATATTTTTTGAAGCACTTTAAGCTTTTAAACCAATCTCAAAATTACTTATGAGTTTGTTCGGTTTGAGAAGTTTAAAGAAAATGAGCTATTCGAGATCAACTCATGATTTGCTTGATCAAAAAATTACTTATGAGTTTGTTCGGTTTGAGAAGTTTAAAGAAAATGAGCTATTCGAGATCAACTCATGATTTGCTTGATCAAAATTCATTTGAAATTGATTCAACTCATGACCAAGTCAAGCTTTAAATATATAGAATAGGATAGGAGTAGTACTTTCCTCACCGAGGAATTTTATTCAACTGGTGCGGGGCGTGTTTTTTTTTTTTACCAGGGCGGCTCAAGAGGTCCACCTCTCCATTGATTTTCCAAGGTTGGCAATTCATGTCAAAGGACCAAAGGGCTCAGGCTCTCAATTCAGCTCCATTTCCATCCATCCCCTCTCTCTCACTTTATCAAACTCCCTCGACTTCATTGGAGAGTCGTTTTTAAGGGTACTTAAATATTCATTATTTAATCGGTTCATTTAAATGTCTTCATATATATATATATACCAATCTATCTATCTATTCATCCATCTATATTATAAAATATAAGGGTGTGGGGACAAGTTGTTAGAACGGTTAGGATTGGTTTGATCCAAAGGCTGTAGTACATCCTCCTACTTCTCAGTTAAGTGCCCATGGTTTTCACCTAAATCACACAACTGTCATTCTCTTCCAACAAGGATGCGTAGTGCCGTAGGCACGGGGTAACACTAGTATCTATATATATTGAAATGTGTCTGAGCCCCACAAGCTTTCAAATTCTCGTTCCTAATTTTCGGACTTTTCACCTTTTCTTTGTTTATCTATATTATAAAATATAAGGGTGTGGGAACAAGTTGTTGGAACGGCTAGGATTGGTTTGATCCAAAGGCTGTAGTACATCCTCCTACTTCCCAGTTAAGTGCCCATGGTTTTCACCTAAATCACACAACTGCCATTCTCTTCCAACAAGGATGCGTAGTGCCGTAGGCACGGACTAACACTAGTAGCTATATATATTGAAATGTGTCTGAGCCCCACAAGCTTTCAAATTCTCGTTCCTAATTTTAGGACTTTTCACCTTTTCTTTGTTTATAAAAATAGAAATGCGGCGGAGTGGGAGAGAGAGGAGGGAGGGGGGCAAACGTGGGAGAGGGAAAAAATTATTCTATCATTAGGCGCCTTTTTTTTGTTTATAAAAAGAGAGAAAAAGAAAGAGAGAAAGGTGGGGGAGTGGGAAAGAGAGGAGGGAGGGGGGCGGAAACGTGGGAGAGGGAGGAAGAGGGAAAAAATTATTCTTTGCCACTAGGCACCATCATTTGTTACTTCAAATTCATTTTTCATTACACGTCTTTCTTGTTTATCTCGTCCCATACATATCTTCTTCTTTTTTTTATCAACTAGCGTTTCCACTCGATACAGGGGAGTTAAAATAAATCAATGATTTTTTTTTATCCCTTGTATCGAACGGGCACAAACGCTTATTGTATACATTAGCGGGGTTAGCGGTGTGTTAATATATTAATCAATAGAGGGTACAGAGGCTGTATACATTAGCGGGGTTAGCGGTGTGTTAATATATTAATCAATAGAGGGAACAGAGGCTGTCCATAGTCATGAACCCTAAATTTGCCTACCGTGGAACTCGAACCTCCACCCCCACAGTGGAGGGAGGACGAGACAACCAACTTCACTAGGAATTTAAATGTTCGGTTTGGGAAGTTTAAAGAATATGAGCTATTCTAGATTGACTCGTGATTTGCTTGATTAAAATTTGTTTGAGATCGATTCACCTCATGACCAAGTCAATCTTAAATGGAGTATATTTCTAAAACTCATTAAATTTTTAAGACAAATTTAAACAATTGAGTGTTCAACTTGTTCTATTCGTTTATCGGCAGTGCTTTCCATAGGTGAAAAATTACACAGGTTACATGAATCAAAAGTTGGACTTTCATATACCTTCACTTACTAAACAAAAGAAAGTGCATTCATCAAGTAGAAAAATTTGGAAATCAGTAACTTTTTAAAAGAGTAGTACGCGATGGCAATCATATCATAAAAGAGATTTTGATAGCATGCAAGGGAGAATGATGAGCAAATGTGTCCACACTATTGTCTTATATTTATACGTCATAAATTAATTTAGTGATTAAAATTATACCCGTTCGTATTCCCAAACGACATTTTAAAAAAATATAAAACCTGTACATCTGCCTTGGCTAGATTTGGTTATATGGATCACCCTCTGACGCAGCTGCACCTGGTTATATGGAATCTTAAAAATAAAAATAAAATTTTTCTAATCTTGTCCTACATCATCCTCACTGGCTTTTACGCCCTTTCAAGGGATGACGGCTGACCACCATCTCCTCAGTCAACCACACGGCTCTAGTTTTCCTTGATTTGTTGTTTCTCTTTGTAGAAAGTATTGCTTAATTATTTGTAGATTGTTGGTGCCAAATAAATCCTCCGATAGGATACATTGATGAAGAAATTTGATGTTTTTTTCCATTATCTTGACAAAATAGTCCTACCAGCAGGGTGCTTAAGTGCACTTCAAAGTTCATACTCTTACTAATCGAAGCAGGCATTATAGACATTGAAATATCTACTCATTCGGAAATATCACCAAAACATAACGAAGGGTAGATGATAGATTTGGCGCATAATGGTTCTCAAGGAACCTACTATGTTCAAAGCAAATCAAATAGCTTTACACAGACGCATCGTTTTGCCATAACAAGGAATAACCAGTCTACAACTAAAGTATCCTGTCGCAACCAAACTTCATCTTGAGATAATTAAGAAAAACAATTACACAACATTCGCTCTACAAGGCATTTTACCTATAACAAGAAAAAAGCATAACTACTCAGTATTTAAAACAATGAAATTGGGTAATCAATCTTGAATAGGAAAAAAATGATTAGTTACTGAAACAAACATTAAGCATTAGCTTCCGCGAATGAATCCTCTTTCCTTTTTGGGGGCAAGAAAGTAGGATCAAGAAATGTATTTAAATCAACAAACAGAAATTTTCCTCCTCAAGATCCACTTCTTATTGACATTTTCTATCGCTTCCTCCTGTATCCTGAGGAGTTCATGGAAAGATTGGCGATACTGCACATAGAAAAAAGTGAAAATCAGTAACTTTTTAAAATAGTGCGCAACAGTCAGGGATTGCTCCAGGATTTCGGTTCATGCAGCGGTAACAAATTTATGCGGAAAATTTTTGCAACGCAAACCTCTATCTTAATACAAATTTTTATTTGATTAAAAATAAATTGAGCCTGATTAATTTTTATTTTTATTTATCTACTATCTGTTTACTTACAAATTTAAATAGATTTTCTCTTATATTGGCTATGCAAGAATGACCCAGTACAACAATAATAAAGAAAAATCAAATCATATTTAAAAAATACAAAATTTCAATGTATTTTCTTAACCCAATAGATTCGCTTGAACCCCTAGAAATACAAGTAAAACAGTTTATACTTAAGTTATATGATTGGAGCGAAGATTTAGATATATTTGTCGTAAAAATAAGGGAGAGAAATATAATATTTGTTACTCACGTGAAAAAACAATAGTACTACACCTGTTACTCTCATGTCAAGGCTGATTTTCACAAATTATGATGACAGAAATTATAAGTTATCTGTTGATTCTACCATGGAAGTTAATTTATTCAGTCAGCTTCTTTGCATCCCATATAGAACTGAACTGTCTCCATCTTTTGGTTTTGCAACTACCATTCCGTGAAGTTTGTCTTATTCCACTTTGAACCTGTCCCGCGTGAGACCGAGACATGTCCGAGCGTCCAGCTCCTGAAAGATAGGATTGACTGGTTGTCGGCTTGTCGCAATGGGTTCGGGTTGGCGTTTCTCTGGAAGGGGTTGAATATGATGTCCCATACCTCAGCTATAGATGGTTATATTTGTTGGGTAGCCGGACTAGGGAATTTACTCACCCACTCTGGCTTTTAGGCTCTTTCAGGGATGATGGCTGTCCTTTCTTCATCTCCTAAGTCTGTTGTTTTCTGTTTTGCAGAAAGTCTTGCTAATTTGCAGCTTGTCGCACAAAACTAATGTACTGATAGGATGATTGATGAAGAGATGTGATTGTTTTTTTTATTTTTCCACTATCATGACAAAATGGTACTTCCTACCGGCAAGCTACTAACTTCAAAGTTCAAACTCTACTGATGAGCTAGAATTACTTCAGCTTCATTATACATCGAAGCAGCATTAGACATTGGAAATATCATCTCTTTAGGAAATATCTGTTCAAAAATTTGATACAAAATAATTATGAAGGGTAGATGAAACATATGGCGCAATCACGAAGGGTACACAAAAGATATGGCGCATAACGGTTCTATATGGAACTTACTCTGTGCAATGCATTTCAAGTAGCTTTGCATCAATCTGAGAAAATGCACATGCATGGTTGCGCGCGCATTTGCGCACACATCGTTTTGCCATTGCTAGGTATAACCTGTCTACAACTAAAGCATCGTGTGACTGTCAAACTTCATCTTTTTTTTTGATCGGCAAACTTCATCTTGCAATCATGAAAACCAAACTACGATACAACATTTGCCCCCAAAACCATTTCACAACTACCAAGAAAAAGCATTACCACTCAGTATTTACGACAATAAAATTGGATAAATCAATCAACAACTAAGTATTTTATCTTAAGTTTGTCTGTTGCGGAAACAAGTTTGCTGCGGTTTAGAACATGGTTGAATGTGAGACACAAAGGTTCCATGTCAAGGCTGATTTTCATAAAATATAATGTGTAAATTAATTTATTCAGTTTCTTTGCACGTAGTCTCCATCTTTTGGTTTCGCCACTACCATTCCGTGAAGTAAATCTTACTCCACTTTGAACGTGTCCAGCATGTGTCCTAGACATGTCAAATATGTGTCCAAAACGTGTCTGACTCTACTAAAAAGAAGCGTGTCAAACTCAATTTTTCAACGGTTAATATTATTACTTCTACTTGCTAAAAATTAATTGATTGTCATGGTTTAGTTACTATAGTTTCCTTTGAAGTCCCATTTGTTATGGGGATTAGAAGAATTGAAGTCCCATTTGTTGTGTGGATTAGAAGAATTAGCATTTTTGCCTGTAATAATTTTTTTCCAATATTCCAATATCCCTACATTTCCAAGAAGTTTCCGATATCCTTACATTTCCAAGAAGATGTTTTCTTGGAAATTTTCTCTGGGTGAATCTTCTGTATCTTGATATTTTCAAACTTGATCAGTTGATCCAATAAGGTCATCGTTGGCTTCTCATTAAAGCAGTTGTTCTCAAGAATTTTCTTCCCTTGTTTGCCTTGTATCACTTCCCCATCTCTGTCAAACTGTGCAATTTGATGTGAGCAGAGTCTTTAATTAGGTAGTCAATGGCAGAAGTCTTTGTGGCTCTTGCTCGGAAGCTTGGTTTAATTAGCTCCTTTTCATTGCCATCAAGCTTGGAATTTTCGCTTGAGACACGTGGAAAAAGAACCACTTCCGGACTACGGCATGTATTGTCACACCCTCGATTTTCAACATATTTATAGAGGAATTTTCATAAATAAAATCTCACATGAATACGCACAATTCCCCAAAAGAAAGTTGACATTTCCATTTCCATTAATTACGCTTTAACGCCCAAATTTTCACAAAAGTACATCTTAGGCTCAATGGCCCCAAATCGTCAAAAGTATTGAATATCAAAGAAATTAAAAACTTACAATATTCTTTAATCAAGAGATTTACAATTAGAGTTACAAATACATCTTTCAAAAATAAATTACAAAGATGCTTTAATAACTCTCCAATGTTAGCTTTCAAAATCGTGTCCACAATCCATGCATTCCCGTCATGAAATTACTGTCCAGAGTTAGCACCTGAAAAGAAAGTAAGGTTTGAGCTACACTAGCCCAGTAGAAAGCTCTAATCCAACAATGTATGCATATGAAATGTAGAAGCGATAACAAGAGGAACAACAGCAACTGAGACCAATGGAATGGAGCAACAACCATAATCCAACTTCAATCTTTCATTTCCAAAATTAGTCATATTTTTTTTTTTCCAATATATAAATTTTGGAAGCATCGTGAATCAAAATGTATCTCGCACATATGTCATGAGCCGAAGCTCTTGCCGGGCCATTTATAGGACCCCGATGTCCTTTGCCAGGCTCTTTACCCTTTCGGGATGTCTTGATAGGAGCATATAGCTCATGCCGGGCCATTTATAGGACCCCGATGTCCTTTGCCAGGCTCTTTACCCTTTCGGGATGTCCTGAAAGATTTTCGTTGTGTTCGAAAAGTTTCAAAATCCTTTTTTTTTTTTTTTCTGGTCCATAAGTAATTTTGTACAACCATGTTCAAATGAGCATTAAGATCGTGCGTTGAAGGCATTAGATATGATTACTCAAGTCAAGGGATCATTCGGGAAATTCTTGGAGTGATTCAGAAGTGAACGGAACCCAAAACAATAAGGGATGGATCAAGTCAGCAAAATTGCCCAGACACAGAGTGTTATCGATAACCTTTAATAATGTTATCGATAACAATTGGTTGAGGTCCATTAAAACGCAACGTTATCGATACCATGATGGGAGGTATCGATAACAAATGGGTCAATATCGTTCCAGACGCGAGGGTATCGATAACAGTGGCAAATGTTAGGGATAACGTTACAACGTTAGGGATAACAGTGCAATGGTAGGGATAACAAAGACAAACGTTAGGGATAACATTGCAATGGTAGGGATAACAATGACAAATGTTAGGGATAACGTTGCAATGGTAGGGATAACAATGCAAAGGTAGGGATAACAATGCATTGGTAGTCCTGGAACGTTATGTTATCGATAACGATGGTAAACGTTATCGATAACAAATGGGTTTCGAGCAGATTTTTGACAGAATCACGTGGGTTTTCAACAACAACAACAACAACAACAACCACAACAATCAATGGCACGAATCAAGGCAATAGAAACAAGTCATAAACATATATTGAAAGTTAGAACTCCCTACCTCAAAGAGTGGAGAACGAATTCAAGAAATTCTCCAAGCCCTAGCCTCAAATCTTGGAACCAAATGAAATACGCCTCCACCGAGCTCACACCGGTGCACTACGGGCCGCAATACGCGAATGTACAAAGGGATGAAGGCTTTATTGTTTTGGGTTTTGGGTGATTTTGGTTGAAATTTGGTATGAGTGAGTGAGAGAGAGAGCCGAGAGAGAGAGAAGAACGGGAGAGTGAGAATAGGGAAATTTATTTCCCTGCCTCTCACACCACACACATATATGAGCATACACATCACACTTTCACCCCTCTAAATGCAACACTTTCACATTAACCCCAATCTTAATATTCCAAATCAATTTCCCCCTTTTTATTTCTATTTAAAACATTTAAATCAATCATATGAATTTACGGGTCTTTACATGTATGGTGTACCAGTAACTTGGGAAACACAGGACCCTCGTGCTACCGAGTTAAATTTTCATCTTCTCCATTTGGTCGGACATATATAAGAGAGACGCTAGGTGCACAAGCATCCGAGGACAACACCAAATACAACCCCTAATATACATGAGTAGCTCAATCTCATCTCACGTGAAAGCTGAAACATTAGTAGCTCAATCTCATATCACGTGAAAGCTGTGCAATTAAATTGACTAACGTGTACGTCGCGTAGTATAAGAATTCGATTATTTGGGACAAGCATACATTATTATACATGCATTAAACAATGATATCTTTTTGGTTTGGAATTAGAGGGCATAAAACAAAATAAAATAGGAAATGAAAACGCAATTGTTTTTTTCTACGAGGTAATCTACCTGGAAACTTATATCGGTACAAAAAGAAATCTACTTTGTTTTTAGGAAGGCACAAAATATCACACAGTGTATGTTAGGGCGTTAGGGGGAGTCGAATTCCTAGCTTGAACCAAGTCTTGTCACTCTTTACCTCTTGAAAAGAAATCTACTTGGGAACTGAATTTTATTAGAACATAGCAGTTTGAACCGTACATAACAATTTTTTGTCTATTTACATTCAAATTGGTCTTCTCGTGCCTTTGCTAGAAGGTTGCTCTCGGGTTTCTATGTCTCTAAATTTTGTGTTTTGACTTTTGAGCTCAGGGAAGAAATGGTCGGGCGTTCCTTTTCTGCCATGCAATGAATATCGCTGTAGGGCCCAAAAAGGACAGGCAGCTCTTGACATTGGAAATATCATCTCTTTGGGAAATATCTATTCAAAAATTTGATACAAAATAATCATGAAGGGTAGATGAAACATATGGCGCAATCATGAAGGGTACACGAAAGATATGGCGCATAACGGTTCTGTATGGAACTTACTCTGTGCAATGCATTTCAAGTAGCTTGGCATCGATCTGAGAAAATGCACATGCATGGTTGTGCGCACATTTGCACACACATCGTTGTGCCATTGCTAGGTATATATAACCTGTCTACAACTAAAGCGTCGTGTGACTGTCAAACTTCATCTTCTTTTCTGATCGGCAAACTTCATCTTGCAATCATGAAAACCAAACTACTATACAACATTTGCCCCCAAAACCATTTCACCACAACCAAAAAAAAGCATTACCACTAAGATTTACGACAATAAAATTGGATAAATCAATCAACAACGAAGTATTTTATCTTACGTTTGTTTGTTGCGGAAACAAGTTTGCTGCGGTTTAGAACATGGTTGAATGTGAGACACAAAGGTTCCATGT
>BPLS01031583.1:0-31933 GCA_019656275.1 Rhododendron kiyosumense
AAGCATGTTCAATAAAAATATATATCTTTCAGGTAAGGGCTAACTATCCGCTAAATGGAAGACACAAATCACGGCCATTTCTCCTTCTCAAGATTCTGGATAGTGAATATCCTCACAATGAAAGTTATTCTCCTTCACTTTACAAAATCATCAACTGGGAGCTAAAGAAAACACCACGTCCAATAATTACACACTGCCAAAAGGAAATCAATAAGGATAAAGAAATAAAAACAGTGCAATCACACGAGTTTTTCCGAATAAATGAAGCTAAAGAAATGATTAATTTAACTGATGCATTCTGAATTAAAGTTTGTTAGCCCGATACACAATTCAGCAAAAAGAAAAACTATAAGCACACCAAACACTAACTCCAACAAATTCAGGTCACCCAAAACTAGGGCTGCGAAGGAACTAAGCTGCTCACGCGGAGACCAGCTCGAGGAGAGGCTCGTTAGGGCTTGGCTCGGATCGACTCGTTTAGTAATCGACCCAAGCATAACACTCCACAACTCAGCTCGACTCGTTTATGGAGTCTCATTTAGTAAATGAATCAGGGTCGACTCATTTGTAGCCAAGCCAAGCTCTAGCTCGAGTTTTTGGCTCGTTTATTAAACAAGCCGAGCTCAAACACAACATGGCAAGGCTCGTTTGCAGCCCTAGAACTACTACTGGTCAAAACCCTACTTAAGTCGTTAACTACAGGAGCATATGAAATGAGAAAAAAGCAATAAGCACACAAAACCCTAAACCCTAATCCAAAAAAATTCAGGGAATTTCAAATAAATGGCGAGATTAGAGAGGTTTTGGAGTAATTGATGAGAACCTTTGGTTGGGGGGCGAAGAAAAGAATCAGAGTTGTCCCGGCTACTGGGCTGATGATCTGCAGCTTCGGTCGAAAAACGCATCGGCGAGTCGCGAAGGAGTAACGACAGCCCTTGATTTTGGATGCTGGTTCGGATCAGACGGTGGGATTTCGCCGCGGCTCTGAGTAGGCTCATCGTCGACATTTTGCGGATTCGATGAAGCTCGGAGAGAGAGAGAGAGACGAAGGAAACTGTGAAGCATTTTGGCTTGGGTCAGCTCAAAAACGCAAATAATTGGGTCGGGTTTGGTTCATCCCGGTGGATCATTCGGATCCATGGCTGATTTGGACTAAAGTCCGTTTAACAACATATGCGGAGAAATTACGGCCTAATTTTTTGGGACGTATATCCCAGCAGGAATTGCGAAAATCGAGTCCATATATTTGGACCAGGGAAGCTGCTGCGTGCTGTCTCGGACATGGGGATCCGCTCCAGTCTCCCTCCGATAATTAAAAACGTTTATTTCGTAGAGCTCATCAAATTGATCAATTATGCAAAAAATCAGCTCGATCGGATATCATTAACTGCCTGATCGGAATACATATAGCTTGTCAATAACAGGTTTTAGTGAATTTTATATAGTGTTTCAGATCCATTCTTTTCAAGACAAAAAAGTTTCGATTGGGCACTTAGTGATATCCGATTGAGTTAATTTTTACATATGTGTTCAATTTAACGAGCTCTACGAAGCGAACGTTTCTGATTATCAGAGCGAGATCAAAGCGGCGTTGGCCCGGCCGGGATAGCACGTTGCTGCTGTCCCTTGCTCCCCCAACCCCCATATATTTAGATTTAGATTTTCGCACTCCCCTCTTGGAGTGTGGTTAATTGTTTGGGAAGTGTGAATATCAATTCTCCTAAAAATGGAGTATTAGATATTTATGAGAGTATGTTTTGCTATTTTTCTGATTCTTCTTTGCACGCAGTTGCTTTTTTTTTAAGAATTTTTCAAGAAAAGTCAACTAACCGTGCCCCTTGGGCATTACTTGGCAGTGCCCCAAGTTTTTCTTTACCGCACATTTGTGCAAACTAAAAAAAGTTTTGAAACACCACGTGACGGAGATTGAATATTACCAGTAGTATTTTGCGTAGATCGTTGGGTTGGTTAACATGCAACCGTACGATACGAAATTGCCAAGGTTGTACGAAAGAAAATCATCAAATTATACAGTTAATATAGTATCAAGGTGGTTGACGTGGTAATCCGTCAAGATAAAGACAGATCCCGTGTTCATACCGCGTACAACGTACGGTCCTCGCTGGAAACGCCCTTTCGTCTGTTTATCACAAAAAACAGAGAAACATTTGTTTGGGCTTATCACACCCAGACCGGTCTTATTAGGAACCAGCCGTACAAATGTTTCTAATTTGGAACTACTATACTTCAATTGGGACTGCTATTTTCGATAAAAAAAATAAAACCAGGATTAGTATAAAAATTAATATACTACTCCTAGGCACGATTAGAATATTTCCCCCTGGTCAGCTGAAGGTTTGGACACGTGGGTTCTGTTTCTTTTTTCCCTTAGAAAAAGGGAGAAATTTTTGGTTGCCCCGTCCGCGATTCCAGCCGTCTAAACGTGTTTTGAATAATCCGGATTTTAGAGAAAGAATGGTCGAGTGAGGGGAGAAAGGGAGAGTAGAAATCTGGGGTCACCCAAAATACGTTTGGACGGCTGGGATGTTTGGACGGCTGGGATGATTGCGGAATACCGGCATGTGTTACTCGCCTGGCGCTCAAAAAAATTGATAAATAATCAATGTTTAGATCCTTATTGACCAGGGTTTTTTTTAACCTTTCCATAATAAGAGTAAAGTAGAATAAATCCCCAGTTCAACTGGTCCTGCATTGGGTTCCTCCCTAGTTGATATGGAGATGTCATTTTTCTGAGATTATATTTGGCGCTCCGTAAGCATTGTTCCTCTATCTTACGAAAGCATATGCATTGGTTCCTCTTGAGATTCTCTTGGCTGTTTGTTTGGAGAAGTTTTTCAGTGCCGGGCCACGTGGTGCCGAGCACGATTTAGACTGTTCAAACATGTTTTGAACGGTTCAAATCTGTTTAGATAATTTTTTAGTGTAAAATTACCAAAACATTTTCCTCAAGTCCAAACTGATCTGAACAGTCCAAAACGCGTTTGGACGGCCGACATGCGTGCTCAGCACCACGTGACCCATGCCCACCCGGCACTGAAAAATTTCTCGTTTGTTTGTTTGTTGTACAAATATTTCGATTTGAATTTTTGCTTTTTTAGTTGGAAAGTGCTCACAAAAGATACAAGCAAACAATGCAAAAATTACCTGATCCACATGCACCCACCTTCTAAAACCATCAATTGTGAAATATTTTATGCCTTATTCGGACGTAAATTTGAAAATTTTTGGATTTCATTTTTGAGATAATGAATGGAGAAAGAAATTAGGGTAATAATTGGATATAGGTATAATGAGTGAAGAAATAAATGAGAATAATAATTGAAATTACAAATAATTATGACCCGGGTGATATAAGGTCCAGGAGACATATGGCTGTTCAATTTGGGCATTAGAGTACTCGCACAATAAATTTTGGACTTTTTTTTCTTCGAAAAATGATAAATATTCACTGGTTAGAGCCTTCTTGAACGTGTTTTGTCAGGGTAAATATTGAATCCTGCATGTGGATTGCGGACTATGTTTTCTTAGTATTTTATTTTTTTTGCATTTTTCTAAATGGTCTTGCTAATCTCTCCTCGTTAGGCGGGGAATAATAAGTCAATAATTTCAAACAAGTTTGATATCGATACATGTTTCATAAATGGAGTAATACACTTTCACAAATATCCAATGGTCTCTAGCCCAATTAGCATCTCTTGGTCGACTAACCTATTAATACCTCACCAAACTCCGCTCGTGTATACAATATTAAAAAAAAAACTCAGATTTTACCGTATTATTTTTTAGGAATGGATTTAGCATCTTTCTTTTCAAAAAAATACTCCTCCACTAGGACCACTACCTCTTTCTTTCTCTCTCATCTTTCATCTCGTGTAATACTCCAAAAACAGTACAGCCGGACAAGGTACTTCCCACATGTCCCATTTTCAGTGCCCACCTGGCCCCATTTCCACCTCCCTACCCTCGGGCTTCCATTTGCCTACTCGCAATCTTCCTAGTTAAGTTTTTATCCGGTATTTAGTTTATTACGCGCAAGTTGGCGGGACATCCGAAAATTTGTCAAGGTACAAGCAAATTTTTTTTATCTTGAATTGAAAAAGTCTTAGTGAATCAGGACCGGCTTTGAGTGCTCAAAGGCCCAATGCGAATTTTTTAAGATGAGTTCCTTTATATAATTGACAAATAAAAATAACAAGATTAAAAAAAACTTTAAAGAAAATACTACAAGTATTTAAGGAAAAATTGGATACTCATTCTATTAATTTCAAATACATTACTTAAATTAACATCACAGTCTTTTGTATTTTTGCGGTGAAAGCATTAATTAATCTCTCTTAGTCAAGTTTAGCCACTTTCGCCCTTTTGTAGACCATTTAAATTCGTCCCAAAGTTTTATTTGGCATTTTCCTACTAATTATTATATCTAATACATAATATAATGGCATAAAAATCTGTGGGCTTATGCAGCCGCATCCACCGCATTTGTCCAAAGCCAGCCTTGACTACAGTGCGCTACGGGATTCCTGGTCTTGACAAAGGGTGCTAAGCGATTGATCCGGTTATTCATCTCGGTAATCAATAGCTTGAATTTGTATCGAGCAATCGACGGTTTAAATTTATATACGTTTAAACTCAATCTAAATTGTCCATGTCAAAATGAACGACTTTTTGACAGGAATGTCGACCGAATTCCCACCTTTCTCTCTCACCTTTTTTCGTATGTGGTCGTACGTACGTCCCATTACCCGTTGGTGGACCACCTCCTTTTCTCAAATCACGGATAGAAAATCTTTAAAAAAAACAAAAACAAATTATTTATTCTGACACGTATTCATTTCCACAGGGAAAAAACTCCACGAGATGAATCGCTCTTCATCTCCCCCACCAGGGGAAGGTCGTTTCTCTCTCTCTCCCCCTCTCTCTCTCCATTATATACTCTAAAAACCAATCCCTTCCATCTCCAAAGCATTTCTTGAAATCATCTCTTACTAGACTAATCATTACCGCGTAAAGTCGCGTTTGGGGATTCGGGATTCCAAGTGGGTTAATCGGGTTTTGTGTTTTTCTTGTCGATACACTATAATGGATTTGCAGTGGGCTTTGGATTTCTTGAAGGGGATGATAAAACCGGTTTTAGCCCTGGTGGTGGTGCTCATGGCCGTGATCTTGTCGTACACCCAGAAGCTGCACTTGGAAAGTGAAATGCTCTATTCGATCCTTAGGGCTTTTATTCAGCTCTCCATCATTGGGTTTGTTCTTCAGTTCATTTTCACCCAGGGGAATGCCTTGTGGATCGTCCTCGCTTATCTTTTCATGGTATGTTCTCTTTTTCTCTCTGTTTGGTTACTCAGAAAAATGCAAAAATGGATAATGGGTTGTGAATTAGTTGATCCTGAATCTGATGCTTTTATGTTATATTTCGATCGAAGAATTTTATTCAGTTTTTTTTTTTTTGGATAGATAATTTATTCAGTTTTACCAAAGTTGAGCCCACTTATGCATGGGTGGATTGAATTTGGTTAATTTGAAGTTGTTTGTTCCATTAGTGGCAGGTGTTTTTCTTTAATTAATAACCAGATGTCCGGGCCGATTCGCGTGCTCATCGACTAATTCTTATCCTGAAGTTAACGACTAGGCAAATTTTCTAGTGACCGCAAAGTTTGAAATGTTTAGCCTCGAGTAGCTCGAGTTCTCAGACAATAATCTAATCTTTGAATGAGAAAATTTATTTGTGGTAGATTCCAGAAGAAAAAAGGAATAAAATTTAGGGTTGCCAGTTAGATTTGAGAGTATTATTACTATATCAATTTTTGCAGTGTAAAACACGATATTTCAATTAACTACTAAGTACTAATCAACAATTCTTTATTTTTATTAACTTTTTTTTTTAATCTTAAATATGACCTCCATACCTAGTATATGAGTCTGAGCGCATCTCCACTCATTGCCAGTTGGATTCTTTATTTTCATTATTATTTTTGTCCTAAATGAAAATTTGTTTTCGAGGCATTGAGCCACAACTTAAACTGTTCATTCTCACTTCGATGGGGGCACTAGACACCTATTGGTAATTGGTTATTGGTTCCTCGGGGGCCTGTCGCGGGTCTGAATTTTCTATGATCACGTCCAAAGGAGGTTATTAAGGCCAGTCGCGGGTCTGAATTTTCTATGATCACGTCCAAAGGAGGTTATTAAGGCCAATCACCCGCTCCTCCACCTTTTTGGTTTAAAAAAAAGATTATCCCTTGGGCATTGATTTATGTTAACCTTTCTATAGCTGTACTGACTTATTTAAACCATTTCCAAGATTTTTAAATCATGGAATAACCAACAACTAAAGCTATGATTAAAAAAAAAAAACCCAGCAACTGCAGTGTATTTGTGTTCTGCATGGCTTAATCAAAAGCCCTTGATGTTCTGCTCAGTACTTCCCTTTTATGGTATAGTATTAGTGGCTTATGGACATTGCAAGAACTTTTGCCTTTCGATTGACGTTATGCTTTGGTTATCCGTTGTAGGTTTGTGTTGCTGGTTACACAGCAGGACAACGCGCCAAACATGTTCCAAGGGGAAAATATGTTGCTGGAGCCTCCATTCTTGCCGGAACTGCTATAACCATGTTCTTGCTAGTTGTGTTGAATGTTTTCCCTTTCACTCCACGGTACATCATCCCGGTTGCAGGGATGATGGTCGGCAATGCAATGACAGTCACTGGAGTTACCATGAAACGACTCCGGGATGACATCAAGATGCAAATGAACTTGGTAAGTCCCTAAGGAAAGAATACTTCCTCTTACTCAACAAAATTCAATTTTCATCAAATAATCCTGTCGGCAAGGCAGAGCACTAGATACATATTAGATGTCGAAACTGAAATATGACATACGGAATTCCCATACAGAATTTATTCATCTTTTTTAGTCCTTTCATTTCAAACTAGAATTGCGGCTTATGGCATATGCATCACTGTAATGTAATTCAAGATTGGTTTTGTCAGTTCTGTTTGCAAAACAAGTTTCCATCTTACAAAATGTCAATGAAGGCATGTTCAAATTGTTCATAATTGCTATACGCCTATACATATTGCATATCACTGATAAAAGAAGAAGAATCGGCTCATCTCCGTTTTCTTTCATCCATGATGTTCGGTTGAACCGATTCATAACAAGATTTATTCTTATGATTTTCAAGTGCTATCCAAGACCAAGTCAATTCAGTCAATAGAAGCAAAAAAGAATATACTAACATATAGAACAAAGTAAGAGTCAATATAGGACATCTCACGACGCAGTCATTGTCGTGAAATCTTGACTGGACAACTTCTCATCAGCCCTAATGACCCTCATGAATATTCTGATTTCAGGTGGAGACGGCGCTAGCTCTTGGGGCTACCCCTCGTCAAGCAACTCTTCAACAGGTGAAAAGATCCCTTGTGATTGCCCTCTCTCCGGTCTTGGACAATGCCAAAACGGTCGGTCTCATCTCCCTACCCGGTGCAATGACCGGTCTTATTATGGGAGGAGCCTCTCCTCTAGAAGCCATTCAACTCCAGATTGTCGTGATGAACATGCTCGTCGGTGCATCAACCGTTAGCAGCATCATGTCGACGTATCTCTGTTGGCCTGCTTTCTTCACCAAGGCCTATCAGTTGGAAACCAAAGTCTTTTCTGCGGAATAAGGGATTTTGATTTGTTTCGCTCCCACATTTTGTATTCCCTCTCAATTGTGAGAAAAGTTTCATGAATGAGGGAACCAATTCGCGTGTTTGATGAATTTAGTTGTATTGTTTTGTTAAATCAAGCCAAGATTTTGAATCACAAGCAATTATTTTGTATCATACGAATCTAGTTGCTCTGTTTTCTGAAGGTGGTAAAATGTTCCTCCTAGCTTGAAATATTCTACCCATGTCCTTGGATATGGATTCTCTTGATGAGAACATCCTCTTTACCGAGGTTTTCGTGAAAATGGGTTTACAGAGGTGAATATCCTCTTTACGTCCTACTAACCAACTAAGTTAGATTATTGACTGCCCAAAGGCTTCTTTAGTACGTGGAGGCTAGCGTTCAAGTCTGGACATTTTGGTTGTGATGCCCCTTTCCCTTCCCGTAAAGTAGTTTCTATTGATTGCAAATATATATATATATATATATATTAGAGTTCAGAAGGTTCTGGGTATATTCCTACCACAACATATTTTTACCATAAAATTATTGTTTCTGCAAGAAGTTACTTTTCTATGTTAAATATGATAGAACTTGCACATACATATCACGTAAAATCAAGCCTAGTTGCTTGTTTAGATTTTCTAGGGATTATCACAACTGGGCAGGTCTGCCTTAGCTGAAAAAATCTGACCATAAAAGAAAGAAAATCAAAAGGAAAAAATCGGCTTTAATTGAGCTTCTTGCAAGTAGACTGTAGACGGTACAAAAAAAAGTGGGTGATGGGATTAGACTCCCATAAATTGTTGAATTACATGTAAACTGGTCCGGACATTTGAGTTATAAAATAAAAGAAACAAATCTATCATAGAAAGAGGAAAGTAGAATATGGGATTCACTCAAGGGTGAGCATGGATTGACTCGATTTTATAGTAAACCAATATCAACAGATTACGATTTTGGAGAACCAAACCAAACCATAAATTTTATGGACCTAACCAATCCAAACCATTAAGATACGGTTTGGTTGATAACCCCAGATCCCCCAAAAAAAACATTGACTAATACTGAGATAAACCAAAAAATACAGAGTAACTCCTATAAAGAGTTGATAACCCAGGTCTCTAAGGGTTGAGAAAGTAGGCATGAAAAAACAATAAATACTTGACCATGTGATCACATGTTCGAATCTCATGAAAGTCAACCATCCCAAACCTTGGGACTACTGGGGTTATGCTCGATCGTTACCTTTAGGGCTTCGGAATTAGTTGAGGTGCGCGCAAGCTGGTCTGGACATCCAATTATAAAAAAAATTCCTAGAGAGTCGAAATGGTACCCCTTGTATAGTTGTATTCCTTATATACTAGTCCTCCACTATTTAGAAATTGGGTCTCGTTTAGTTTCTTCAATCCAAGACCGAACAATTTACTTAATGGGGCTATTTTTTTTTCATTCGTTAAACATAGTCCACTTTATCTCAGGGGACTTGGAGAGGGGATGAGTGTTTACAAAAATTAAACCTTGCTCATGTGCATAGAAGTATAAGAAATGCACCAACTACACTCCACTCCACTTGCTAACGAGACTCATAACGTGTCCTATTTATGTGCTTAGAATCATTCCTTTTACAGGTCCTAGCACGGAGAACATTTAATCAAAAGATCAGGTACATTGGATACCGGTATGTACTTATGGTAGAATAACATTTCTTTGGGCAAAAAAAAATAAAGAAACGGTCAATTGGTTACGTGTGAGCTATTGAATTTTTTGTTGTGAATGATCCATGTTCAAGTCTACAAAATGATCAATTCGGATTGACGCATGCATGTGACCGGCGCATTGGTTCCCCTTCACTTTAAAAGCTGATATATTTTTTATAACAAATGATTGATTTTTTTTTTTTTAATGTCATCCTGAGTTGGAATATCATTTCCTCCAAAACAAAAAAAAAAGGGGTGGAATATGACCTGGCAAAAGTAGGTATTTCCACTAAACAGGTTGCTTTTGATCATGTTAGCAAAGAACAATAGATAAATTTTCACTTTTGAGAGTCATGTTAAATTAACCCCCAGGACAAATCTGCTAATTATACTAGTATTATTTTTTCGCACTCCAAAAGCATTTTGTTTTTTGGTTGAATATAAACAAGATATGCTGTGTTGAGGAGTTCGAATATACCAATGATATTGGCATATGATACCTTCATGATTTTGTTCCTTCCCAAGTGGATTCACTTTTAGAAGTGTCCTATTAAAGAAACCTTGATGGGTTGGATAACTTGCATTGGTGGTCAAAGTTCGAGGCTTAGGAGTTTGCTTTGTCCCAAGATCTCAGGTTCGAAACCTCACCAATGTTACCTAGTCCTTTGCGATCATTCCAAATGAAGCTTTCATCTAGTTATAATTGGGCTCCTCGCAAATGCGCGATGAGATTGAATCCTCAGGATTAGTGAGGCATAGGCAGCTCTACCCATTTAAGTGGGTGGTCAAGTGAACAACCTAAAATATTTTTTCTCCAAATTTTTTATTAGTTCCAATTTTCTTTTAGGCTTTTTTTTAAACACCTAGCTCTATATTATGAACACCCATCAGTTTTGGTAATTCATAATTCAACACCTAATTCATTCATTCAAACAAGGTACACACTCCTAATGACAAAAAGAAAAAAAAGAAAAAGAAAATAGAGAATCTATTACTGCTCTCTAAATGACCATCGATTTAACATCTCGAAAAAGAAAAGAATATCCAAAGAATTTGTGCCAACCCATTCATCACAATTTTCCCTTTTCGAATATTTAGTAGATATATGTGCCAGCTTAATCTTGCTCTCAAAATAAAATTTTTTGTGAAGAACAATTCCAAAAAAGTTACTTATTTAATTTTATGTTTTTTAATCGCACTATCCTTACTACTATACAAAATTTTATGCGTACACTACTAGTAGTTATATAGTTAAGGTAATCCCCCTACTACAAATTTCTGGAGTTGCCATTAAATTGAGGTACGGGTAAACTAATATATATTTAGGTGTCCAGGCCCCTGAGTTAATAAAAAATAGTGTCGTATCTAACTTCGATAATCAAAGTACCCGTATATTTCCGTACCATTCAATCGCCTTGAATTTAAGATTGACTTTTCTTCCCTCCTATCTAAAGCTTTCAGTCAATCGAATGGATGAGAGGTAGATGGCAGTGGCACATGGATTTCATGGTTGGTGGTAAGTGGGTTATACCAGTGGATGCGATATTTCTCGAAAGTGCCTTTAATGTTCGTGTCCAGATTAATTACGTACATCTCGACTAATAACATCATGAAGTTAACGATTGAACGAACATGCAGCGATCCGATCCCCTTGTAGTTTTCTTAATGGTGGTGGCCAGGAGTAGAACAGAGTTTTGTTTTCTTTCTTTTTAAGGACCAGCACAAAGTTAGTAATTAAATTGCCTTAAATCCGTTAAAAAAACGCAAGTTATATTGTTACAAATCAAATACCAAAATAGAGTACGGGACACATCATTCATTATGAAAGGGGAATATTGTAAATTCACATAAATAATATAAACTCGCGCAAATAAAGAAAAAAACAGAGTACGGGTACAGAATATAATCCCCACACTTCCTTAACAACACCGCAAATTCCTTTTTCGAATTGGCATAGGCGGCAGTACCGGTAACGGCCCAAAATCCCTTACCTAGTGGGCTGTCGACGCACCACTTGGCCTATGATGATGATGATGTTTCCTATGTGCACCCACCGTGGACGGTGACGAATGCACTGTGGACGGTAACGAATGCACGTTTTGGAAGGGGTTCTCATCCTGATAATTCCCCGGCGGATTATAGGAACAAACGATAAGAAAACCCAATTCGTTATTGCAAGTGACGTTGCCACAACCTACGGCTTTGGTGGCGCTCCAAACAAGCTGGGTGTAATGCCCACACATGCATTTCGACGTTTCTGTTTGACACTTGCAAGCCATGTTGACATGATCGTAGTTGACCTCCTCGTCAATCCACACCTACTGGGACGGAGTCAGAAATTTGTCCCAATTGAATTTAGTAATTCAAATTTTTTTTGGTGAAAGAAAGCATTAATTCAACATTTTTAGGTTGAATTCGGAGTATCTTTTTCAATTCGTGAAAAAAACGGAAAATATAAAAACCCGAGTCAATGAGAAATGTTCATAATCTTTTTTCGCTTGATGAAGAGAAATTCAAGAAGCATAATTTTTTTATTAAAAAAAAGTTGGAAAATATGTGCAACAAAAGCTTTCACGCAATATATTGAAAAATCAACAAAAGGGAAAAGTAAGAACGGAAAACAAAAGCTAAATGGAGTCTAACACAATGGCCCTTACATACAAAGAAAGCATCTGTTTAACCGATATGAGCATAAGTTTGAACTACACGTCTACAGTAATCAAATATTCATTGTTTGTGTTGGGTCCGGAGTACTCCAATAGATTTGGTTATACAATGTTACTCTCTGTGACCGCTCTAAAAACAGACTTGCGGGTGCGATGTCGAATGCCATAAAAGGCTTAATTAAAACCCTACCTACCACCAATTGGTTTCAGGAGAGATGGTGAAAAAGCGGTCCGACAGTTTGGTTAAAATATTTACAACATAATTTAATCATGCCTCAGATATATTAAGGCGTGAGATATAAATACTATGGGGTGTGGTATACAGCCATACAGAGATGGAGCTATGTTTGCATTTTAATATTTCCTCTAGGATTTTACAATTTGAGCAATATACTTTGATTTGTATGAATACATGAATTTTTTTTTTACAAATTCAGCACCACCCAAGATAAAATCCTGACTTTGTCCCGGTGGTGAACTTTATCCAATCACTATTGCCGGTAGGATTGCCAACCTGGTGACATTATTTATCTCATCAAACCAACAAATCCAAATTGCATAAAACTTGGGAGGGCTATTCAATTTTCGGGTGAAATACTTCTAACGTATTTTGCTAATTGAATAAATTCTAAAAGAAAGTTAATACCTACGTACCTGTGTCACCTCGGTTGGCGTTCTCTCGTCGTACTGCTCCCACAAGTTATTCTCCCCATAGGGCCCGCCAGAGTGGTGATGGGGGTTACACTCATTGAATCCATGGTCCGCCCAATGCTGCGCGTATTGGGCGAGCTTTTCATCCCATTGCAGGGGCGGAACGCCCTTCTTACGGCGGATATTGTTGTGGGCATCGAGGTACTCCTGCGCGTCGGACGACAAGCGCTGGCTTTGCGGTTGGTTTTGCAGCAATGAGACTAGGTTTGAAATGGGGTTGTGCGTGGGTTGGCCTAGTGGTTGCTTTTGCACCAACGAGGCTAGGTTTGAATTGGGGTTGTACGTGGGTTGGCCTAGTTCTAGGCTCAATTCGGTGGCGGCGGCGAGTTGGGCGAGGAGGAAGGTGGAGATGATTAAGGCTTTGAGAAACGGAGGAATTGGCATGGTGGTTGTTTTGTTCTTCTTGTTTTGTTTTGTAGGTTTTGTTTGGATGGCCACTTTCGTGGCCTTGGAATAGGCTTAATGTGGAGGGGAGAGAAGAAAAAGAGGGATCTTTATTTTCGATTTGGGGTTGACATTGGATGGTGAAAATTCTAGAGCAATCGTAGTTTTAGGGTGTCCATAGAATATATGGTGGAATTATTCGGGAAAATAAATTTTTTTTTTAGAGATCGTTATTTTTGATATTGGGGATGACTTTCAATTCAAGTCGTTTGGTCATATGACATACCGTCAATAATGAATCCATTAATTTTGTTGAGTTTCGGTTTATTTCTTTTGGTCTTAAGATATTTTTGATTGTTTCAGAGGATGTTTCGGTTTTGTTTTTCCTGGGGGTGTTTTGGTTGGCTCCTCCTCGCCTTTCTTTGGATTTGGTTCTCAGGTGGCATTTCGCCAGTGTGCCCATGATCCGTAAAATTTTTGTAGTCTTTTCAAAGATTTATAAAGAAAATTTTGATGATAATTGAAGAAATTAATGAATCCGTTAATCACAAGGAAATTATAATGAAAACAATAATGCATTTAGGGGTGCACAAAGAAAGTTCACGCTGCATTCTAGGGGTGTTTGGGAGTTAAATTATTTTGTAGATTCTGAATTATTGATTATAGACTATCTCGTATTGAATCAGAGTTAATTAGGTCTCGGATGGCTCTCATACCTTAAAGTGTTAAAGTCTCTACAACCAATTCTCTTACCTCCTCAATCCATATCTTCACAAACAAACGAGCTGCGCGTGAGCCGTGAGCAGATAGTGTTCCCACAATGGTCGCCTAACCTATTCAAATTTGGTTACTATAATCTAGAGACTACTATAATTATTATAAAAAGTTGGACATATCCAAGAAGGGAAATGATATTGGCACTCTAAAAATTGATACAGACACTCCAAAAAACAAATAAAAGTGACTTTGGAGATAAACTGATTTTGGAGTGCCTGCATTAATTTTTAGAGTGCCAATATCATTTGCAATCCAAGAAACCTCACATCTTACCTTCAAACTCAGCCAAAAAGATGTTTTAAAAAGCACACAAAAATCAACCTACTTATACATAGATCATATACAAAAATCAACCTTCACTACTTTTCGTTTTCTTTTATTCATGTGAATATTTAGAACTTACCTTTCTATGAATGATACAACATTCATATAAAAGGGTAAATTTGTAAATTCTCATAGACAACATAAATTCATGTAAATAAAAACAAAAAAGGAATGTAGGTATAAAGTAACCCCAAACTTTCTTGAGAACACGACAAATCCTTTTTTCAAATTGACATAGGTGGCAATACTGGTCACGGCCCATAATCCCTTCACATGTGGTCCTTCAATGCGCCCTATGGCCTGTGATGCCGCTTCTTTCGTGGCTTACGTGCACCCTTGCTGGACGGCAACGGATGCGTGTATTGGAAGGGGTTTTCATCCTGATAATTCCCCGGCGGATTATAGGAACAAACGATAAGAACACCCAGTTCGTTGTTGCAAGTGACATTACCACAACCTACGGCTTTGGTGGTGCTCCAAACAAGTTGGGTGTAATGCCCACACATGCAGTTCTTCCTCTCCGGTTGACACTTGCAAGCCATCTTGACATGATCGTAGTTGGGCTCCTCATCGATCCACACCTGCTGGGACAAAGTCAGAAATTTGTCCCAAATGAATTTAGTAATTTAATTTTTTTTGGTGAAAAGAAGGCATTAATTCAACAATTTTAGTTTGAATTTGGAGTAACCTTTTCAATTCGTGCAAAATTCCGAAATGATTTTAAAAAAAAACTAAAAGTCATTGAGAAATGTTCATAATCATTTTCCGCTTGACGAGAGAAATTCAGGAACTATAAATTTTTATTTTTTTACTAAAAGTTGAAAAATATTTGCAACAAAGACAAAAATAAGCCAAGCTTTGACGTAATTTTGAAAATTTAACAAAAGGGGAAACAACAGCTAAAAGCTAAATGGAGTATAACACAAAACGAAGCATATTACAAATGCACATTGCACAATATGCGGAATAAATGGGGACCCGGGAACTCTGCCAAGAAGGTCCTGCCGAGCGCATCCGGAAATGAACGATTCAGATGCGCTCGACAGGGTGCTTGGCAGCATCTCTCAATCCGACAAATGGGGGACCCTTACATACAAAGAAAGCATATGTTTAACCGATACGAGCATTTGTTTGAACTACACATGTCTAAAGTGATCAAATATTCAATGTTCGATTAAAGTATCTACTATCTACGACATGATTTAAACATGCCTCAGATAAATAATCACACAAGGTGTGAGATATAAAATGTTATGGGGTGTGGTATACAGGGATGGAGCTATGGTTGCATTTTAATATTTCCTCTAGGATTTTACAAAATGAGGACAATTTTTTTATTTGTATCAATACATGAATTTTTTTTTTGTCAAATTCCGGCACCACCTAGAACAAAATCTTGACTTCCCTAATTAATCACTATTGCCGGTAGGATTGTCCATCTAGTGACATTATTAATTGGATTGTTAAATTTATCTCTTCCCTAATTAATCTCATCAAACAAACAAGTGTCACAAGTCCAAATTGCACAAAACTTGGAAGGGCTATTCAATTTTCGGGTGAAATACTTCTAACGTATTTTACCAATTGAATTGAATAAATTATAATAATAAAAAAAGTCAATACCTACGCACCTGCGTCACCTGGGTCGGCGTTCTCTCGTCGTACTGTTCCCACAAGTTATTCTCCCCATACGGCCCGTGAGAGTGGTGATGGGGGTTACACTCATTGATGCCCCGGTCCGCCCAATGCTGCGCGTATTGGGCGAGCTTTCCATCCCATTGCAGGGGCGGAACGCCCTTCTTACGACGGATCCTGTTGTGGGCATTAACGTACTCCTGCGCGTCGGACGACAAGCGTTGGCTTTGCTGTTGGTTCGAGATTAGATTTTGAATGGGGTTGTGAGTGGGTTGGCCTCGTTGAACACTCGATTCGACGCCGACGAGTCGGCCATGGAGGAAGGTGGAGATGATGAACAAGGCTTTGAGAAACGGAGGAATTGACATGTATCGTTGTTTTCTGTTCTCGGTTTGTTCTGTTACTCTGTAGGTTTTCTTGATGGCCACTTTCGTGGCCTTGGAATAGGTTTAATGTGGAGGGGAGAGAAGAAAATGAGAGATCTCTATTTTCTTCATTAATGCCCTAGGGACGTTGTCGAGTGGACAATTTATATAAGTTATAAAACAGTTTTTATTCGTAACTGTGAAGAAAATAGTGGCATTAATGATCTCAAGAATTGAAGTCGCTGTACCCATTCTATCCTAGGTCCTAACTCAAGCTCGTTAGTGTACCAAAGGGCTTGTAACTCAGCGGTTATCTCGGGTTTCGAGCCTTGTCACAAAATGTTTGCTCATTTTCTATAATCAGCCACAAAGATTTGGCAAACTACCAATTTTATCCTTTTCACTTTTAAACTGAAGTAAGTACTCATTTCCACTTTTGAAGGTTAAATTTGGAAATCGGTACATTTTTAAAGGCCATGACTTTGGCTCATTATATTGGGATTTTTTCGTACTGAGCAAATAAATTGGTACTAATTGAGTAAAACATTCTACTACAGGAAAAAGTTTTACGGAGGTGAATTATGCCCGGGATTTTTAAAATATTTTTGCGGAGAAGAGTTTTAAACTTTTTTCCGAGAAAGGTTTTTTAAGATCCAGATCGTAAATTACCGAAACGAACGGATGAGATTTACCGTTTCTATGAACAACTTATTCACTGCTGCGTAGTGAAAAGTCTCTCTCTTCTACTACTAGTATTATTCATTTATTCATACCAATACGAATACGATGCGTACTGCACACCCCTGCGTATTATATCCGCCACGACAGTTAGAAAGAGCGCGCGAACCGATCAACGACTTTCCTCTCTCTCTCTCTCTCTCTCTCTCTCTCTCTCTCTCTCTTATCTCTTCACGCAGACGCGACGGAGCTCTCGAAATTCCCTATATGTCGTCGCGGCGTCGGTTGAATCCTCCTAGGGCTTTACATCCCTTTCACCTGAGTTTCGTCCTTCTTCTTAGCTGGTTTCCTGGTAACTCTTATTGAATTTTATACAGATATTTCAATTTGTGTGTGTGTGTGTGTAAAGATTTATTTTATGTAGCTGAAACTAATTCGAAAATCAAGTTCTTGCATATGAATGCAAATTTTCTCATTTGATTGCCCTTTAAAGGTTTAATTGTTTTTTATTTATTAGGGTTAATACAAAGTAAATTAGTGGTAGTCGCTTCAAGGCGGAGCTAGCATTTCAATACGATGCGGCCGAAGTACACGGGATGTAAAAGCGCCGAGCCGAGCTTCGTGGTCTTTGAGCTCGACTCGTTTGCTAAACGAGCCTTAAACTCAAGCCGAGCCTGGCTAATTTGCTTAATTTGCTTTAACGAGCCTATATAAATGAGCCGAGCTTTTGAGTGTTGAGCCCAGCTCGTTTAATAAACAAGCCTAAAACTCGAGCTTGAACTCAACTTGATTACTAAGTGGTTCCTTAACGAGCCGAGACACGAGCAGCTTAGTTCGTTTGCATCCCTAGGCTGAACTAGTGGATGAGTTCTAAAATGACTTACTTTGTGTGTATCTCTTGTATTCTAGAATAATACTAACCCATATACTGAGATGAAAATGATTTTGGTAGTTGGCACTTCATATTTTGATAACCACACTCCAATAGACAAATAATGGAGTGGTGTCATCAAAAAGTGGAGTGGCAATCAACAACCTGACCCGATGCAATAATAAGTACTATACGAAATTATTTTGTTATTTTCTAACATTCACATGACAATGTGAGATTACTTGAAATTTGTCTAGATCAAACCAAACTTATACGGATTGGACTATAGATTAATTATATAGAAAATACTCAAGATTATAGTAACAAGTATTACTAGAAAAATTCAAAATTTGGATGGGTCCAGCCCCCCTCCGGCTTGTTGAACTACGAAGAGGTGATTTGGATCAATCATAGTTGGTTAATTGGCTAGAGAGTAAAAGTGATCATAGTTGAAGCTAGGTGAAATTTATCAGGGCCAGGTGTCCTACTGTTGTTTTATTGGATTGAAATGTGGGATCATAGATGGTAAGTGCAAGACTCTGTAATTGAAGCTTAGAATTAGGTTTGGTTGTATTGGCTTTCACTTTTCATGTTTACTCCATTGAGAGAGAGAGAGAGAGAGAGAGAGAGAGAGAGAGAGAGTTGTGATGTGGTTCATTTCTCATAATGACTGAGGGAATAGAAAACGGAATAGTGTAAAATTGCATGAGAAAGGAAGCCCTTTTTGAGATTATTCGTACTCTCTGCGACAACACTGAGCCCATAAGGAAATGCAAATATGGAGGCTCATTCTTAAATTGGGATATAAAGTGGTGTTAGTGTCAAACTTACCTTGAAGATATCAAGAATCTTGTCTATCAAGTATCAACTGTCAGAAGTTAAAGTCTTTATCTATCGCGGTCATGTAACTGTCTAATATGCTGCCGGGGTTTTCCTTTTCTGCAGATTTGTCAGAAAACATGTTTGGAAAAAGCTGATCTAAAATGGGCCGCTTACTTAATCTGGTTGTGTTGTATGTGTTAGGCAAATCTTTATTACTCCTTGTGTTTGTTATATCGACTTTCAGTAATAGGGAGGTGGTATATGCGGTTAATCCATCTGATGCTGTGCTAAGAAATGATTTACTTATGCTTCTGTTTGATCTGGTGTCCATTTGGTCATAGTTCAGCATCATGCTCTCATAATTCTCACTTTTTCATTCAATTAGCTTGAATATGAATCAAGATAGGCTATTGTCGCAAGGTTGTTTGGTGGAAGAGTATCCTGTCTCAATTTGTTGATATTTAGAACTCTATTTCCACATTCATGTTCCTTGAGCGTTGGCATCATCTTAGACAATAGTTTGACATACTACACATGAATATTTGATAGTTGTGGTAATTAGCATTACCAGAAGTCTAGTTGGTGGGATTTTATGATGTTACATTTTTGTTTGTTTCTTTCCCCTTTTGCAGGCTCTATATTGTCAGCAGTTGTAACGCTTGATTCCATAGAGATTTTCAAAACGCATGAATGGCTAGCCAAACCAACAGTTTACTTTCAGTGTAAAGGGGAGAACAAGTCCGTTTTGCCAGATGTAAAGGAGAAACACGTAGCTTATACCTTCAAGGGTGAAGAATCTTGGCAGGTTTGTAACGAGTTCTGATGAGGAATTTTCTCATTTCATGTGCTTTGATTAAAAAATTGCTGGAAATATATCAACTGCTTCTTGTCACAATCTAGTACAAATCTATAAAAATAACTTGATTTGTCAAGTCATATTAGTACTTGATCCTTTCTCCAGACAAACTAGTGACTCCATTAGTTTCTTGTTTTTTTCCCACTCCTATAGGATCCAAAACTAGTATAATTACTGACAAAAGTGTGTGAGCCAAAGTCCCTTGAAAATACAAGTGTGAAGAGGTAGAATAGTTCTCAGGGTCAGCCCTGACTTTTTGAGTGCCTGAATCGAACTTTAAAATGGAGCCTTGTACAAAAAAATATGAAGTAGATAAATCAACTTCTCAAAAACAAATAAAACTATGCAAGTATTCAATAAGAAAGAACTCTAAAAGTTTGACACACTACCAAGGCTACCATCATGTTTTTAAAAAGTCGAATAAAATAGAATTAATTTTCTTTTAGGTTGTTGCTCATATAATGTTTAGGATATATATTTCGTTTTCCAAAATACGATATAATGTAAATGGTTTAGTCATATTGTTTGATCCATACAGTCCCTTTTTTTGAAAGGTTTCGGTCCAAACCCCATTAGAGCAAACAGAAAATGTTCACTATGAAAAAAGAAGGAAAAATAATGCTCTTAGCATTATTTGAATCGCTTATCAAGAGCTGCAAGCAACAAGTACAACACAGCCTGACCAGAGGCGGCTCCACCCTTTGGGGTGGGTTATCAAATGAACACCCAAAATGTTTTTTTCTTGAATTTTTGGTTGTAGTAATTGTGTTTTAGGCTTTATTTGAAAACTTAACCCTATACTTTGAACACCCATCAATTTAGTTAATTCATAATTGAACACCTAATAAATTAACAAACAAGGTACATATTTCTAATGAAAAAAACTAAAAGCAAAATAGAGAGAAAAAGAATAATTTATTGGTTTCAGTATCGTGCTTTGGCTATCTCTTTGAACGAAAGTCGGCTCTACATCCCCAAAGAGGAGATAATATGTCCAAAAAGATCTGTGCGTGCCAACCTATTCGTCACAATTGCCCTAAAAGAGTATTGTTAGATTTGTCGGCCGGCTTAATCTTGCTTGGCTCAAAATGCAAAATTTCATCAACAGTAGCCATAAAAGCTTATGTACTATTTATGTTTTCTAACAGCACTATTCTTACTACTGTGTAAAATGGTGTGTATATATGACTGATTAAAAAAGCTAATAGAATCAAGGTAATTCTTGAACACCCTTTTGGAAATTTGTGGAGCCACCACTGAGCCTGACCAAACATTTTATTGCTTAACTTGTGATAAAGTGAGATAGATATTACTTCTGTACAAGCCGCCTGGTAAGGGGCCTTTTTTGCGGAAAATTGGTGACCTAAAGCGACATTACCGGCCGCTTTATCTCAGGGCCAGCGGTGATAGTTCTTAGTGTACCTGCATTGGTAATTGAAGTTTCTGTTTTTTGATGTTTTACTTCTAATTTTGAGAGAGTTGGGTGAGTGTTTCTCTATAGCTGAGTTTCCAGTAGAGCCTATTCATCTGGTGTATGCTTCTGTTATCATCTGCTGACAGCATAATCTGTGCCTTAGCTGTTGCAGTTTTTAGATTTCATAGACAAGTCTGATAGCTACTGCTATAAGGTTAAGTATGGATAATTCATATGAAAAGAAGCTAATGATGTTGAATTTGTGATCATATGTTTTCAGCCCTTGACAGATTTTCCAAATGAAAAATGCAAGAGATGTGGGTTCTACGAAAAAGACATCTTTAAATCTGATGAATTTGATGAGTGGGAGTTTTGCCCTTCTGATTTTACTGAACGTGATGGAAGATATACCCATTTCAAGGACAAGGAATTCAATGCTACTTTTTTGTGTTCCGAGTGTGTGAGCCATGGAATTGGTAAGTGTTCTTAAAACATTTCTACCATTTTGTGGCTGGTTATTGAAGATGAACTAATTGCATTGCCCATGTAAAAATTGAATTATCATTTCTAGTTCGTTGACTCTTTTTCATTTGTGCAACAAAATCAAAACCCTATGGGTCCAAAAATGGAATTATTCAATCATTGGCATCCAAATGGCCCAGCGATTTCTATGGACGATTGAATATACTGTTGTTTCTGGGAAACGAAGTGGTTGTGTATTGGTAATCTGTCTAGGAGTCATGTAACTAAGGAGAAGTACCGGTTTGCTCAATACCCACATGTCATTTGATGGGATTTCGGCGTCAGAGCCTAATTTGATGATCATATTGGGAAAGAATTGGTCTTCAAATTGCATCGGGTGAATCATGTCACTACTGAATCATGACATCTTTTTATGTTGTCCAGCTGGCGGTGAAATTTGTCTTGTGGAATGGGTCTCAGTTTATAGAAGGAAAATGGAAAGTCATGAGAGTAGGTTAGGTTGGATCAGTTTTGGGTTCTCGTTAAATGACTATGTTCACTGGTTACACTATTAATGTGGCTTTACTTGGTGGTGACTTTATTCATGACAGAAACATCTACCCTAGGAATGAAATGCGAAAATTTAGTACTATTGTGGCTTTACTTGGTGGTGGCTTCATTCAAGACTGAAACATCTACCCCGGAAAAAATACACAAATCAAGTAGTACTATGATACGGTAGTCAATATGACATCCAAACATATCCCAAACCTTTAAGATCATGTCAATGTTCATATTTCTTGGGCAGTATATTTGATATTAAATGGCAAAAACCTTGCATTGAACTGAGAAGTCGAGAAATCCTTAATGCATCTTTTGACCTCGCATCTGCATTGGTGCCTTTGTTTCCCCATCTGTGCACTTGTTTATTACTTGCATGTTTAGTTTGTATGTCTGACCATTCTTTTTTCATGTTCTGTAGATTCTAACCATCCCTCTGGCTCACACAATGGAGGGAAAGGAATGCATTGGACTCTAATTTTAACACTCAGCATTTTGGTTTCTGTTGTCTCCATTGTTGGATCGGTCACTGCATACAAGTTTTGGCAGAAGAGAAAGAGGGAAAAAGAGCAGGCCCGATTTCTAAAGCTCTTCGAGGAAGTGGATGACATTGAGGATGAATTGGGCCTTGGGCCTCTGAACGGCATAATCTAACGAATCACACCTCTTATACAGTTATACTTCTGCAACCAAAAGCTCTTTGTATAGTTCGCACATAAATGATTGTATGTATGTTTTTGTGATTCAAGTAGTATAGACAAAAGAAAAGTGGTATAGAAAAGGGTGATTCGCATGTACTAGATTAGAGGTCTCGGAGGGATAATAGTTGAAAGTTGACAGTAAAATGGAAATCTTACTATTGTATTGGGTGATTTGGTGCTTGGTGGGAATGCTGACATGATAAAACCCAGCTCCAGGATCTGCTACCATGATGTAAGGCTCTAGCTATTTCCCAATTTAAGAGGTCTCCTATACCGTACAGGAGACCGGGGGTGGCACGCACCCCGCCCCCCTTAACAGCTCCGCCACTGCCTGTACGAAGATACATCAAACTGCCATAATTTTGATGTTTATCATCTGGATTATGTTCAACCGCTTCCCGAGATACTCGTACGGTGTCATTACGATATGACGATGATTACTTCATCTGGTACCATCCAATACAACTTGTTAATAGGTGAACAAACAGGTTCAGGAGTGAGTAAAAAAAAAAAAAAATTCCCTCTTTGCTGCGCATAGGTGCACTGTCCTAATCGTTAATGGCGATAGAAGGAAGATCGTTCTAGAGGAACTTTGGCCTGTTAGACTCAGGAAATTGGAATGGGCTTCTCTCGATTGTTCCGTCAATGTAGTCCCATCTCTGTGATCGTCTGATGATTCAAACCCCTTCATGAGATCCATGAACAGATTATTCAAACAAAACAAAAAAATGATCGCACTACCCATAATCGATCTTTTTCTTACAAAAATGGACGAAAGGTAGGATTTTGGCACCGAACCATTTCCTGTTTTAAGAGAAAAACCAAATTCGATCACGTGGCTACCCATGTCTGATCATATTTTTGCACGGACAACCTACTCATCGAGCTTTACGCATTGAATGGAAAAGTTTGAATTACCAAGATGGCCAGACTACTCATCAAAGTTTTAGCAGAGAATGGAAAAGTTTGAATTACCTAGATGGCCAGACATGTCGAATCATATTTTAGAATGGATGAGCTATTCATCGGGATGCAGATAAATAAATAAAAACTACTCATTGGGCATCACACATTGAACGGGAGGGATCAAATTACCATGGCCGCCTCGCATGCACCCAGAATTCAACATTGAACGGGACGGATCAAATTACCATGGCCACCTCGCATGCACCCAGAATTCAACAGACAGTTAAGTCTCTTAAAGAAACTAGGGAGTTTGAAACAAATCAAATTCTGGGATGCCAAAATGAATGCATCTTATGGCAGAGAAAGTGGCTTAAATATGAACGGAAGGCCGGCAGGTCTCGAGCTTGAAAACATAATCAAAATAGAATAATTTTGATTGCATCGTTGAATTAGTAACTCATACAAAAGACTATCGGACATCGATGGCAATGTGATACACACACTTGCCTGGAAATTCCAGACAAACCTGTTTCAATCATTCATATTGCCAGTCCACCACCGGAAAGTTTTAACCATTGGGTCACTATTATGGATCCAGAATAGATCTCAATTTGGGTCACAGTAGGGCCTTCAGGTCAATCAAATATTAGTAGCTATATAGGCATCTTACACAAGTTGTGTTTCCACATACAGAGTGAACGTACTTCAACCTGACACGGCTATAAAGGCACATTCCAAATTACTGATCAAGTAGAAGAACCTGATTACTTCAGCCCCATGGGACAGCTAATTAACCATCATATCATCACAGAAAACAGACGCCAGAAGGGTAAAACTATAAAAAACAATCCAACCTACAAGAATATTAAAATCAAAATTCACACTTCAGCCCCATGGGACAGCTAATTAACCATCATATCATCACAGAAAACAGACGCCAGAAGGGTAAAACTATAAAAAACAATCCAACCTACAAGAATATTGAAATCAAAATTCACAATATGCGCTCTCCAGATTATTCAAGTCTTACAACACCAGAAAACAGAGCAAAATGGGGGTCGCATCGCAAGTTTCACTGCAAAGGCTTAACGTACATGAATTAAGGGGATTCACTCCCTCTTGGGGAACGGCGGTTATCATCGTCATCGTCTTCATCACCATCAACTGGGCTGTGGTCATCCCGAGGGCTAGGGCTGCGGCTGTGGCCATTAGCTTCAGATGGGCTATGATACCTTCCAGCAGCAGCCGGACTATTATCCCGTTCAGGGCTCTCATACCTCTCACCATCAGGACTCTCTCTTTCAGGGCTCTGATACCCCCCAGCAGCAGCAGGACTATCCCTTTCAGGGCTTCCGCTATTTGCTCGGGGGCTCTCACTTGCTAGCCTCTCTCCATTAGGAGAAAGGCTATTCCTCTCTCCGCTGACAATATCTTCCACCTCCTCGGGTGTTGGGCTGCGCTTCCTTGCTTTTGAAGGAGTTGGAGTTCCCCTACTCGGCTCAGGGCTTCTACTGTAGCTCCTTGGTCGTTTCTCTCCATGTTCCCTTCGTGGAGATCGTGATCGGCTGACAAGAAAATGCAACTGTTTAAATGAATAGGTTGGAATATTTTGAGAAAATATGCCATATCAAGATATTATTGCGGACGAATTGGTAATCACATAATTCATAATTATAATCCGATAGCACAATCATATGTGTGATACTTTTTATCAAAAGCTATTGACAATTGATTCTAACTAATATTGAGCATGCGCTAGTCTATACCTATATGAAAAGTAAAGCTATTGACGATTGATTCAAACCAAAATTGAGCACGCACTAGTCTATACCTATATTAAAAGAGGGAGTTGCAAGCAGCTCTTGGTAGTTGCAAGGAATCTATACCTATATTAAAAGAGGTAGTTGCAAGCAGTTCTTGGACACCACCTTTTCACTGGCTGAAATTACGTCTGTGACCATTGTTTTCCAAAATTACAACCGTACCCAAGTCCCAAACAAATGAAACAGCACGGCCACCCCTTTCTTCCTCATATATACCTACCGAATTCATATCCAATTGGCTAATGGAATGACTGCTCAAAACTTTGCAGCAAGCAGAAGTTCTTGGCGCCCTTGCAAAGAAATTCGTGCTACTCGCCGACTCAGCGCTTCAAGTTGTGATTTCGAGTCAGCCGAGAGAAGGCGGTGCCTAACTTTACACCCTGCTCTTCCTAAGTTATTACCCAAACACCCTACAGCCCCAAAATAACGTACCTCATCTCTAGCCACCATTTTTTGTGCATCAGGCTTCTAGACTTTGCACTGCATGTTGGACATTTATTACTTGGGACCCGTAAAATGCATTCAAATTTGATGTTTAGTTTGTTTAACATGTACTTATTGAGAGAATACGTAGGGATCACTATTGAAGTTCAAGCCACAATATCATATAACAATACCAGAGCGCAAGGTTTTTTACTTAGCGAACACTATAACTGACCAATTAAAAGTTTAATCATGATAAATACCCAAAGTCATATTAATGATGGAGCAATTTGTGGCCACTGAAATATTTTATATGCTATTGGATGGGGGAAAAATATGAAAAATATGGTTGAACATTGATATTAATAGGAAAGATTGACAGTTATAATCAACAGAAATAGTACCATAAAACCTATAATAGATTGTTTGGCAAAAAAGCCTTCCAAAACATGATGATGATGGAGTCAACTAACGAAGGTGATGGGGCAATTTTGATACATACACGCGTGAAGCTTATCAATGATAAAGTTGTGAATCTCTACGATTACTTGTTTATCATCAACATATATTAATGTGTTTCTAATGTCTTCAATAAGAATCTGTTAATGAGTAATCTTGACAAAAAAAATAATTTGATAGGAGATTTTGCCAATATATGACAACCAACATTGAGCACGTGCTTGATGCTAGTATATTAAAAAGAGGAACTCCTCCCTCATTAAATGAAACTGATAACATAGTTGCTAGACCATCAACGACCCTCACTCAAACTATTACTCAAGCTTGAGTGAAAACTTAATTTGATAGGAAGCAATCCAATGGAAAAACTCAATTTTAAGCATAAGTACTTTATTAAGGGCATAATTGTGAATTTGGAAGACAGAAAATGGCCTTCAGAAGATGAGTGCCACTTGATTCCAGCAGAATTCAAACTGGTATAGGTTTAAGTCAAGAAGTGGAGGGAACAGATGAGGGAGGATTACAAATATTTGAGTTTGAGCACATATTTAAGGGTTGGAGATGCTCTTACAGCAAGAAGGGTTTCAAACATGATGTAGTTATTTAGAAATGGTTATACTCATCCCGTAAAAACATCATCATGAACCATTCACTTGCCTCTTTCAAGTTTCGGACATGATAACTAAACCTATCATAAACACTGCACCAAAGAGGCAAAAACTAACCTGTAGCTACGGCTTCGACTGTAGCTTCGACTTCTACCGTGACGAGGAGAGGGCGATCGTGAGTAACTCCGTCCACGTCTGTAATACGAGCAAATTATTAATTCACTAAATGACTGAAAGCAATGACAAGGTACTAATCTACAACGCTATACAATAAGTAACATAAGAAGAAGAATCAGAAAATCCTCAAGTACTTGAGCTTTTTGGGACTATTCTGGCAATTTCTCTCTATGTGGCCCCTATCACCACAGCGGTAACATTTGTTCTTCCAGTCTCCAGCTTTGCAATCTCGAGCCCAGTGACCGTCAAGGCCGCAGTTGAAACACCGTCCGGATCCAGGAGGAGGACCTCTGCCCAGATATTCTCTTGAACCGCGTGGAACCTACATTAAAAGGATCAGTTGCGTGCAGTTTCATTGCGTACGTATGACAAAATCACCCAAAGTGCAAGCTTACTAACATGGTAACACCAACATAAACATAGCTCACAGACTAGTGAATTGCCACATACCAGTCATGAACTAGAGGCAAAAGAAAATGGATTTGATAACAAAACCATAAATAAAGGGGGAACATTTATAACATCCATCCCATTATCCAAGAAGTGAAAATAAAGATTTATGAGGCACAAAAAAACACACCAAAAAATCAAGCACATTGAAAAGATTATGACCTGATACTGATGCGAACTTCAAAAGCATAAAGAAAAAGCCATGTAGTTCCAACTTACTCCCTTTGCAAATTCAACAACGATGTGAGTTCCATCAAATCTCCTCCCATTCAATCCATATCTTGCATCATCAGCATCTCGGGGATCACTAAATTCCTGTTGAAAGAAGTTGAGGGCAAGCAAAAACAAAAGAAGGAAACCCAACATTCTCCAAACATTAAGAAAGCTATGTCCTTAAGTACAATCAAAAGCAATAAGTTAAGAGTCAAGGGCTTGTACATACAACAAAGGCATAGTCGTGCTTCATATCCACATCTCGTACTCTGCGGAAATGGTTGCCAAAACAGTAAGGCCATCATTAAGTACTGAAGTGTATGACACTTCGCCCCTCAAGACGAACTAAACACCAGTTTGAGATTGTTGCCAATTCCATAAAAACACGCAATAAGACTACAGAAAGAATCGTCAAAGTCTCCTAGACATTCGGCAAGAAATTCCACCAGGACCACCCTCCCACCATTGACCACCAGGTTAGGGAAACGCCCAGAAACCTTCAACAAGATCATTCAAGTTATAAAAAGGACACCTGAGGGTGCAATATTCCTTCAGAGATAACATGATGAAAACTTCACATAAATCCAAGCACAAAAAAAACTAGCTTGGCTTGGCAAATGACTAAATGTCTCCAACATGTAATACTAGGCAACCATGCACCAGTGCAGCAGTTTTGGATTAAACAGAGACTGATGTCAAATATCATGAGCCTTAAAATCCATGAATTAATGACCCATGTACCACCTTATGCTGGTATTTGACACTCAAGGCCTCAAGACATGTGAATTATTTGATTTCATACAAACGGAAGAAAAGGATAGTTTGCTGGCAAAAATACTTCTTCATATTCCATTCCATAGTTTCAAAACACTCCTTTTTATGGGTTTTCGGTGGAAGTGTGTAATATTCTGAAGCAATTACATTTACACCCCCAAAATAAAAACGAAAGGAAGAAGGGTTGTTATGCTATGATCCATGCAGGATTTACTAAAACTAGTAAAAAAAAGTAAGGTACATAAACAAATGACAACAGGTTTCAAAAGAGAAAAAAGTATATTATCAAGTAGAGAACAATGAGTAATTTCAGCTAACACCACCTGAAAGTCGAAGTGAATATTTGCTTACCTCCCATATCTGCTGAAGAGCCCCTCCAAGTCACGCGAACGCGTCCTTGAAGACAAGTGACCAACATAAAGACGAGTGTTACCATGTCGATCATCATAACGAGGCATTTTCAATCCCCAACAATATCCTGTTACCAGCAACAATAACAAGCACCAATCACGTAACCTGAAAATGACTCCAAAATTAAGTCTGCCCAAAACATCAGTACTCACAAAATAACTAGGTGTGCACAACACCCAAAGTGGTTCAGTTACTGGATTTCACGGTTATGTAGAAATCCACGAATAGTTTTAACAATTTCATTGACACAAAAAACCAACATCAGTCCACAAAGTGGTTATTATCTACCAGACTACCACCACTTAAAGAACTCACAAAAATGGATTAGAAATACCTACAAAATAGCTAACAAAACAAAAAAAAACAGTCAAAACGAGAAGCCAAATTGATCAAGAGAAAAATACCGTCTAAGAACAAACTGGACCATTTGTTTGAGGCAACCAAGTTTTTAACCTCAAATAGATTTGCAGTGATATATATGTTGATCTAGGGATTAAACTGGTTCGGTTTAGTTCTAACCGTGACTCTTATGAAACCAATAAGCCAAACCAAAACTATCCGCGTTTATATTTATTGGAAATGTAACCAGACTACTAAACCAAAGAACCGACCCACATAAGACAGTTCGATCTGGCTCGGATCGCTTTAGCGGTTTATTCTCCTTTCAAATACGCCCCTAAGCAGAACATTTCTATAACACAAAGCCAAACAAGAGTCAATAACTAAAGGCTCATATTCAAGGAAGTCATTCCCCCAACAAATACTCTTCAAAAGGAGCTAATTATCAAGGGAATCACAGACTTACAACACGTGTGAGTGTTAATGCCCAGATCCTAGAATCTTCAAGGGAGGTCAGGCAAAAAATATGATTTTACCTAACATCCATCTTCAACATTAGCAAGGATATTAACCACAAAAGCCATTATCAAAAAATACTCTCGAACAGCAATTAGAATAACTAAATGCTTCATGATTCATATCTGATATCTCTTTGTCTTTAGTGAACCTTTTTTAGAACTTTGTCAAGTATTTGCTAAGAAGTAAGAACTGAAGTAATCCAGAAAAAAATCCAAACCAATTCACTTAAAAGAACAATAAATTCAAAATTAAAATTTGAAAAGTAAAAATGTCAAGTCAAAGTTGTCTAATTTTGGTATTCTTAATAAAGATTTTATAAATTTGTGTCATTTTGTTTGCTTTTAAAGCGCGTAAGGAGTACATGTACGAGAAAAAAAAAAAGAAATTGGTAAAATTCTACGAGAAAACAGAATGAAAGACCAACAACCTATATAAATTCATCCAAAGAACTAATTTTTCAAAAACACAACAAGCGGAACTCCTATTTGAGTATTTGGAGCCCAATTATACATTATGTAGCTTGATCACCAAGATTAAGGATCAAAACCCTCAGAGAACACCAATCAAGAAACATACTCCCTCAATCTCAAAATGTTTTTCCAGTCAGCAAAAACGAGAACTTAGAAATAATAGAGTTTTTTCTTTCAAGAAAAATTCAAAATTTTACTAGATATATCAGTGTCAGTGAGTTACGAAAAAAGTTGGAATTTTTTTAAGTCCTCGATTTGCAGACCGGATAAATATTTTACGATGGAGGTAGTGACACTGATATTCGTATACACATGCACATCTATGACACATCAATCCATATACATATTCACAAATTCACATCGATAAACTGGTACAGAGAGAGAAAATTGAGATTGAAATAGCAAAATTAAGAGGCGCATAATCTCTAATAAACCGTAGTTGAGACAATTACGCGCCCAATTACGACATGAACAACGTACCTTATGAGTTCGTATCCCTCTATCGCGAGTCTGATCGATAACCCTAGCTTTCTGATGAGAGAGATGAAAAACATGAGTACGCTGTATCCGTTTATATACTCGACAAACCGACAATTTCGACGGTCTAGATGAAATCTCGCTGTATCCTACGGTTACAGCTTCACGATAAATGGGCCGGGCCGGATAGTTTATAAAATGGTGGGTTGCCGTGTTGATGGTCCAATGGTCTGATTAAGCACGAGTCCAGCCCAAATGTTCAAAGGAAATTTTGATGATTTGAAGTGCATTTTAATTTGTTACAAATGTTCTAAATCATTACCTGTAAAATTGAGGCCAAACATTTAAGAAAAATTATCAATACAGTCTATTGGACATAAACTATATTATGGGAAACTATGAGGACGTGTGAACGCGGGAGCGCCTGTAAGATTGCAAACGAGCCGAATTGAGTCGAGTTTTAGAAGGTTCAAGTTCATTCTTTAAGTTTTTAAACGAACTTGATCCGAGCTCAAGCTCAATGAAATTTGCCGAGCTTGCCTAGGTAGTGGTCGACCGGCCCTGAGGGCGGTTGAGACTCGTGTGGGGGCTATCTGGCCAATAACCAGAGAGGTCAACCGAGAGTGGTCTCACATCACTTGGTAAAGTATAAGTTGTATGTTGTAAATAATAGATGAAGACCTTACCTTGTACAAGGCCTTTCAAAGCTTTAAAGGCACTAAAGCCCGTTGAAACTTTACAGTTAAGCATACTCACCCAGAAATAATCTTGAGATGGGTGACTTCACTGAAAGTCTGATGAGCTTTGTTATTCAAACCGGACCAAACCGAAAATGTGGGACAAAATCTCGACCCCACACGAGAATATATGATGCCTCTTTGAAAAAGTAAAGAAAACAAGAACAATAAACTGAAAACTGTTATGAATTATTGGAATGAATTGTCTGACCACATGAGACAAATCATTCAAGTTGTACAGTGCATGGTAGTTGGCATAGTGTGTATATTTATTTCTTGCTCTGAGTCTTGCTCTATAAATTCAGAAGGAAGTAATCGGCTTTGTACATCGAAAAAAAGAAAGAAGAGGCAGAGAGCGAAAAAGAGAAAACACTGATATAATATAATAGGTCCAGAAGATTTACTTTGCTCTCGATAGTTCCTGGAGAAACTATCCTTTCTATATATTTGTGTCTAATGCTTAATTTAGTTTTTGCAATCTTATTTATTGCGCTGGTTTTATAACGTTATCAGCACGAGTCTCTAGCCCACTAAGAAA
>BPLS01031583.1:31943-48188 GCA_019656275.1 Rhododendron kiyosumense
GGTAAATTGTTTATACTTCTTGTAACATGCTTGTTTATATGTAATGCTTCCTAATCTTCTCTTTTGCATAATATACATACATATATATATATATAAGCAGTATATGCTGATGAAAAAAAAAAGGTACCTGAAGTACATACCAATTATGAATCTTGAAGTATTCTACGAACAAATATTTCTATATGGAAAAAATAGAATACCTGAAGTATTTTGCACAATATGAAAAAAAATGAGAATACCCGAAATATTTTTTGTAACAAAGTGGGTGGGTCCTCAATATTGAATCCACCACACCGCTTCGAACCCATGAGTCGTGACCTCTTTAAGGGAAACCATGAGTTTGGCCAGTGAGCTAACCCTAGTGGTTGAGAAAATATTCACATATTTTATATCTATTATATCTTCTCTAGAATTTTATCAAATACAAATAAGAATAAAATCATTTGTTAGCATTAATTTCATGTTAAGAACTTCCAGTTGTATGCATATCGTTTATACTCCATCACTGATCGACTTGAAAAACAAAGGGGTAACATTAAATTGTCATGTCATGAACAATAAATAATACAATACGTTTATTTGGTAATTGGACTTGAAAGTCTCCTAATAACTGATCTCATCCGTACATAAATTACTGTTTGTTCTTTCTGATATGACTGTATATTATAATTTCTTACAGCAACAGTAAGTTTTCTTTTGGTTTATTACTGCTCTGTTTTTCCTAGAGTTTAATGAAATTACGATTTACTCCACATGTTTCCATTTTATTTACATTCTAACCTTGCAGGTTTAAGTAAACATCGTTTGATCCACATATTTGTGATTATTACAGTTCATTAAATATGAGTCGCTCATTCAACTATCCCTTATTTAAATGTTTATCTAAATTTAAATCTCTTATTTTTATAGACAATGTCGAACTACACAAAATTGGAATTTGCAGCACTTGATATTTTAGGAAAAAATTATTTGTCATGGATTCTTGACATTGAGATTCACCTCGATGCCATAGAAATAGGAGAGACGATTAAAATTGGTAATGACGCATCCTTGAAAAATCGCGCCAAAGCAATGATATGTATTCGCCACCACCTCCACGAAGACCAAAAGTCCAAGTACCTTACGGTTAAGAACCCACTAACCTTATGGAATAATCTGACGGAAAGGCATGAGCACCAAAAAGCAATAATATTGCCAAGAGCTCGTTATCACCGGTTAAATTTAAGGATGCAAGATTATAAATCTGTTAGCGAGTATAACTCCGCTTTGTTCAAGATAGTTTCAATCTTGAAATTATGTGGTGAAACTATCACTGAAAAAGATATGTTGAAATTTTTTTTTTTACCACTTTTCACGCCAACAATTTGCTCCTACAGCAACAATACAGAGAGTGTGGGTTTAAGATGAACAAAACAACGAGTTGTTAACGAAGAATCACGAGTCTCGTCCAGCTGGCTCTATACCATTCCCAGAAACGAATAGAGTCTATTTTCCCAATCAGGAACGAGGTCGTGGCTATGGCCGTAGCTGCGGTCGTGGACGTGGGCATGGGCATGGTAGCCATAACCATCAAGTCCATGGAGGATATGTTCAGAAATCAGGCAAGAAACCAGATATTCTCTAGAAGTGGAATAAGTGGACTAGACCAGAAGTGTCTGCTGGAAAAGGGAAGAATTTGGAAAACAAGCCTCCTAGGAATATCTCTGAGATATCAAAAGACAAGATATCAAAATGTTCAAAAAGGTCAAATTGATTATTATTCATTTGATCAGTGAAGTTTGTTTCAATTTCCTTTTCCTTTCCTTTGATAGATGCTTGGTAAAGGTCTACCAAATGCCTCAGCGTACGACATGTACATGACCAATGTCCTTTTGCCCCACACCTGTAGCAAGAGTCCTTAGAATTCCTAGGAGGCTTGTTTTCCAAATTCTTCCCTTTTCCTGCAGATACTTCTGGTCTAGTCCACTTATTCCACTTTTGGAGAATATCTAATTTCTTGCTTGATTTCTGAACTTATCCCCAATGGCCTTGATGGTTATGGCTACCACGCCCATGCCCACGTCCACAACCATGGCTACGTACGGCCATGGCCACGACCTCGTCCCTAATTGGGAAAAGAGACTTTATTCGCTTCTGGGAATGGTATAGAACCAGCTGGACGAGACTCGTGATTCCTCATTAGCAATTTGTTATTTTGTTCAGCAACCAGGAGATGGGAAATTAAATCTGAGTATTTCTCAAACCCACACTCTCTGTATTGCAGTTGCAAGAGTAGATTGTTGGCGTAAAAAGTGGTAAAAGTTTTTTCCCACATATCTTTTTCAGTGATAGTTTTACCACATAATTTCAAGATCGAAACTATCTTGAACAGAGCGGAGTTATACTCACTAACAGATTTATAATCTTGCACCCTTAAATTTAACCAGTGATAATGAGCTCTTGGCAGTATCACTGCTTTTTGGTGCCCATATCTTTCTTTCAGATTATTCCATAAGGTTAATGGGTCCTTAACCGTAAAGTACTTGGACTTCAGGTCTTCGTGGAGGTGGTGGCGAATAAATATCAATGTTTTGGCGCGATTCTTCAAGGACGCGTCATTACCAGTTTTAATCATTTCTCCTATTTCCATGGCATCGAGGTGAATCTCAATGTCAAGAATTCATAACAAATAATTTTTCCTTGAAATATCAAGTGTTGCAAATTCCAATTCTGTGTAGTTCGACATTGTCTATAAAAATAAGATATTTCAATTTAGATAAACATTTAAATAAGGAATATTTGAATAAGCGACTCATATTTAATGAACTATAATAATCACAAATATGTGGATCAAGTCAATCAGTGATGGAGTATAAAAGATTTGCATACAACTGGAAGTTCTTAACATGAAATTAATGCTAACAAATGATTTTATTCGTATTTGTATTTAATAAAATTCTAGAGAAGATATAAAAAATATAAAAATATGTGAATATTTTCTCAACCACTAGGGTCAGCTCACTGGCCAAACTTTTGGTTTCCCTTAAAGAGGTCACGGGTTCAAAGCGGTGTGGTGGATTCAATATTGAAGACCCACCCACTTTGTTACAAAAAAATATGGGTATTCTCATTTTTTTTCATATTGTGCAAAATACTTCAAGTATTCTATTTTTTCCATATAGAAATATTTGTTCATAGAATACTTCAGGATTCATAATTGGTATGTAATTCAGGTACCTTTTTTCTTTCATCAACATATACTGCTTTTATATATATATATATATTATGCAAAAGAGAAGAATAGGAAGCATTACATATAAACAAGCATGTTACAAGAAGTATAAACCATTTACCTTTATCAATGGGCTAGAGACTCATGCTGATAACGTGTTATAAAACCAGCGCAATAAATAAGATTGCAAAAACTAAATTAAGCACTAGACATAAATATATAAAAATGATAGTTTCTCCAAGAACTATCGAGAGCAAAGTAGGCCTTCAGGACCTATTATATTAGGGGAATGCTTGGTACAAAGAAAATTTACCCCGAAAGTACCCCGAAAATAGCAATCAATGGTTGAGATTCACTTTGATATGTGTGACATAATCATCAAAGTGATTCCCAACTATTGATTGCTCTTTTCAGGGTACTTTCGGGGTAAGTTTTCTTTGTATATCAGTGTTTTCTCTGTTTTGCTCTCTGCCTCTTCTTTCTTTCTTTCAATGTACAAAGCCGATTACTTCCTTCTGAATTTATAGAGCAAGACTCAGAGCTAGAAATAAATACTCACACAATGCCAACTACTATACACTGTCGAACTTGAATGATTTGTCTCATGTGGTCAGACAATTCATGCCAATAATCAGGGGCGGAGGGATTAAGAGTCAAGGGGGCAGCTGACCCCGTTGCCTCTCAATTTTTTTAAGAGATTGGTATAATTTTCACCCAATTTTTACTCATTTGACTCCCCTTTAAAATTCATTTTTGCCCCAACCCATATGAATTCTACTCATTCGACTCTGTTTAAAAAAAATCCTGGCTCCGCCCCTACCAATAATTCATAACAAATATAATATAATAGGTTCTGAAGACCTATTTTGCTCTTGACAACCACTGCCTAGTGCAATTGGTATGTCATTTCTCCCTTATGAGAGAGATCTTGGGTTCGACTCCTGCAGGAGCAATACTCTTAGGGTCCCAAGCTATGGATAGCTTCTGGACTCCGTGCTAACGCTAACATCCCGTACTAACCCCCGCTGATGTATGACGATTGAAAAAAAAAAAAGACCTATTTTGCTCTCGATAGTTCTTCTTTCTATATATTTGTGCCTGGTGCTTAATTTAGTTTCCGCAATCTTATTTATTGCGTTGGTTTTATAACAGAAACAAGAACTTTTCCAAACAGAGCCTATAGTTTCTTGTTTACTAGATTTTTGTCGAGTGTGTGTGTGTATATATATATATGATCCGATGTCAATGGTAATTCTAACAGTACTTTTTTGAATTTCGATTCTTCAAGCCAAGATGATGAAATTACAAGAAAACGGACAAAAAGCACTATAGTTGAAAAGTCTTGGATTAAAAGGCCAACTTCTTGGACAGACAGCAAGAAGCCTAAAATAGAATTGGCATTTTGCTCGTTGTTCAGATAAATACAGTCTACAGAGCTTGCAACCATGGGAAATCCAACAAACAGAAGATCTATCATGATCGTTGCCATAATTTCTTTAATTGATTGCCAATTAGCAGCCCACCAGATGATTCGATTGTCGACAAAATTGGATTTAGTCTTCGCCATCACCCATATCGTACCCATCTGCATCGCCATCGCCATCGCCGTAGGGGTCATCGGCAGGCTCCTGGTCCATGTCACCTGAGTTACCATAGATAGGCACGGCTGCCTGAACTTCCATTTCGTCCGATGGAGCTTCTGCCTTTTCTGGCATAAGCACCTTCACCGCCATGGATTTGATGTTCTCATCGCTGAAAAACTCCCTGTAGGGCTTGGAAACCTGGACAAAATAATCAAGCACATGCAAATCATTTTAGGATATGCTGGAAAGGGGAAATCTAAGATTTTAGAACAATCGTGTGCTGAAACGGAGATGGCATTCACATTCCCCTTAATTTTTGCACTCAAGGTTTCTCAATTGTCTTACGTCTCGCAAGAAGACTGTATGGAGAAAAACTCAATACAACAGTGATACAACATAATTTGTGGGCACATATCCGGTGTCCTCTCCCATAACAAACCACCATATACGAATAGTATACCCCCTAATAGAAATTTTAGTACTTGGTGGATTGTGTTGGTCCCGTTAGTAACATTTAAACAATGGGGTTCACCATTATTAGGTTTTTCTATTATTGGATGGCAATACCATTAGCTAGTGATGACACGGTATCATTGTTTTACCAAAGATTTTTCAGAATGGAAGAGGCTAAAAGGGAATTCTGAATGCCAGTTTCCCATTTCTACTGGAATGTTGTCAATCAAAAAGCCTTATCCAGGAATTCAGAACTTGGCATTGTAGGGTAAAATGCTCAGCTTTACATTGGACCTCACCTTGAAGAGAGAATTTCTCTGCTCAGCACTCTCCACTAGGCTTTGCCAGTGCTTATCTTTCTTCAAAGTTGATGCAGAACCCACAACCTAGATAAAGTACAGAGTATGTGGGTAAGTTCCTATAACCTTTTTTTTTAAACACGGCAAATTTCATTCAAAGCCTGAAGGCATACAAGCAATTTCATCACATAATATAGGAATGAACCAAAACTACCGATCATCTAGACACAAGTACATGCACATTGCAGCTCAAATGACACACTGCAAAGCAGTCCGAAAAACAAGCTCAGATATAGGGCCACATAACCATGGTTGTGAGACTGCCATACAAACTTCATCGAAAAAGCATACCAGGACAGAAGACCTTGCTCTGGTTATCCCGACATTCATTCTGCGAAAATCAGCCACAAACCCAATGCTCTTCTCTTTGCTTGCCCTAACACATGAAAAGATTGCAACATCCTTTTCTCGTCCCTGAAATGAAGGAAACGAGATTACATGATGCACAGATCTAATGGATAGCATAAAATTAAAGAAACTGTACTAAGATGCACTTCAGAATCCCGCAATGATCTCATTCATTTCAACTAAGTGACTGAACTTTAGTTGTTTCAGAATCAGTTTTCCAGACTAGAAAACTCGTTTGGTCGATGGATTTAGAAACTGGTTCATACTAGGAATTTTTCAGAAAAGAACCCGTTTTTGATAAATCACCAAAAATATTTTTCAAATGCTAGAAAACTGTATCTGCCGAGACGAAACACAATACCAAAAGTGATAAGTTTTTGGGTTCAACAGAACAGTTTTCTGCAAAATATAGGAGGAACACTGCATCTGAAACAGCAACCAAACAGGGAGCGATTTCCTCATTTTTTGGAAAGGAATTAGGTTGATGAGAAAATCATCCAGTACAAACACTTTATGTGTTGGTGCCTGGTGGTAAGGGGTTGAGGAGTATCAAAGCTTAACAACAATAAAAGAAAAAAAGTGCACGCATGCAAGTGGTTCTCAAAAGTGTCACAGCCTAGCAAGCAGTCACTTGGATAATTTCTTAGGAATCAAATTTACATCCAAGGAAGTGGTTTGGAAAAAGGAAAAGCAATACTCCACCTGGAACCCATCCACAGTGTTAATGTCCACCACTTTGTCCGACTCTACTCCAAAAGTACTCCGAAAGCGATCACGGAAGATCTTGACTTGGTGCCTATAAGGAGATATAATTGCAAGCCGAGAACTTGATTTAAGCTCCGGATACCTAGTCACCATTTTATGATACATGGCAAGAACAAAATCAACCTCGTCTTCATTAACCCAAGAACCGCTGCCCGAGGGTTGGGACTCTTTCCCCTCGTGTATATCAAAGAAGCAAAACGGTCCAAAGCAACGGTAGTCGTGCCATGAACGTTTTGTCTGGTTTACAACATCTGGCCCGTCCTCCAGTTCCCCATCATAGAATTCTCGCGAAGGAAAGCTTCTTATCTGCATGATAAATGGAATAGAACCACTCTGTGAGAACATTCTAATAAAGAACGATGGCATATCGGTATGGACAGTAAGATCCTAAAAGGCGAGCATTTGGTTCCACTTAAAAAGTTTGTTTCCGGTGGGAATTATTCTCACAATCACCTTATCACCATCCAAACTCCCTTTTTCGTCGGTCATCCATGTTAATTTACTACATTACCCATTCATCTGTGGAAAATGAACCAATGAAAGGATAGTAGTGTATATTCACGAGTAGAGAGGAAAAAGTGTGGATGGTAAAATAGGGAGTGCAAAAATCACTACCCTTTTCCCAATGTTTTTCTTTCCTAATCTTTGTTTCATCTTCTCGTCATAAATTTGTACTTCTTCCGATTGGATTTGAGGAGAGGAACCAGAACGGTAAAGAAAATGGATTTAAAAGAGTTCACTGAACTGAAGACAACAAAATAGCTAAAATTTCCAACTCAATTTTGGTAGTGTTGTCTTTAGTGGACTTCTCTCAAATTTGGTCCATATCTTTTTTCCTTGCAATAATGTTTATTGCCAGAAACAGATAAAGGTTCACTAGAGACAAATTAGTCCACATCATTTTCCTGGGTACTTTCCCAGCATTTTTTCTACGTAGCTAGCTAACAGTTGCTGCTGCTTTTGTGATGACCCATCAAGAGTCTGATCCAACTCACCCACAGATAGGGGTGTAAACGGGCCGAGCTTTGAAGTGCTCGGGCTCGGCTCAAACTTGACATGAGCTACCAAAACTTGGCTCGAGCTCGACTCGAGAAATTATCGGACGGCTCGCTCTGGCTCGGTTACAATGTCAAGAGCAAGGGACGTGGTCTGAGTTGGGGAGGATGAGCTCTTCTTTTAATGGAAATCTGACTTCCTCATGTGGGAAACCAAACGATGTGGGACTAATGCCTAAAGGAGAAGAACGCTTGTTTCCCATTTGAACAAATCCCACATCGGAAATCCAAAACTCGAGCCATCCACCAAATCTATAAAGCAGTGAAAGCACCTTTGCACTTTGTGATTTCCGCCAGCCTAATATCTGTTAGGAGGCTTATTATATGTCGATAATTACTAATATTAATAATGAGTAATTAATATATTATAATGTTCTCGGCTCGCAAGCCAACTCGAGCCGAACTTTTATTAGCTCGGCTCGGCTCGTTTTTGAAATGAGCCAAGTATTCTAGCTCGAGCTTGTTCTTTTAAGTCTCGAGTTGAGCTTGAACGAGCTCATCTCGAGCTGAGCCTCGAGCCACTCGCAAGCAGTTCTGTTTGTTTACAGCCCTATGGCCCCTACCCACAGATCATAAGTGAACTTTGACTGACCTCAGGATGCATGCGGTATTGGGTCTTCAACATCGATACTTGATAGCCGGCTCTCTGGAATCTCTTGAACAGGCTCGTTCCATACCTATAATGCCAATGTTACAAATAGCACAAAATCAACAGCATGAAATGTATTGGGCTACGGAGTTGAAACTGAGCCATCGTTACCCACATGATATTCTTACCCAAATTTCTCAGCGATGGGAGAAATTACAGTTGCTGGAAGTTGAACCGGATCACCAACCTACAGGAAGGACATAAATACAGAAGTACGGAACTAGAGAGGAAGTTGAAAAGGACACCACATTAGTCTAGGCAAATAAACAGGAAGTGACATCAGAAATCAAAATTTTGGTAACATATGACCTAGGTCATAATGATAGTCATATCCAGAAAACCAAAATATTTTTAACAATTATAAGTTATGTCTATACAAAAATCGTGCTTTTACAAACATCATCAATTGATTAAAGTGTTTTTAACAATTCTAAGTTGTGTTTATACAAAATCATGCTTTTACAAACATCATCACTTGATTAAAGTGACAGTATACTGATCTTCCATTCCTGTCTTTGATGCAGTTAAAAGTGCCCAATACCAAAGTTTCAAGGTTCAAAGTAGGTTGTTACTTGTTAGTCTATATCAATGTGAACCATAGTCAGAGTTTCTTTTTATAAGTTGCAATTCCAATAGCTGACAGCTTCTAATTACATCAACAAACCAATCCACAAAAATGTTCACTTTGTTTGATTGTCAGTTTTCAGATATATTTTTTGAATAATTTTTTTATAGGTTTGCGTATTTTTTCGTCTTTAGTTGATTTTTTTAACATTTTAATAAACTGTTTTACCTTTTGAATAGAGTTACACTACATACATCCAAAAAGTAGAAAACTAAATAAATAACTTGATAAAAAATCACTGAAGACAAAAAAAAAAAATGAATGACGAAACAGTAAAAAATTTTAAAGAAAATATTTCTGAGAGGGAAACCAAGCAAAGGTGTTCTAGTTCTCTACTACTTTTTCAACTAAATCGTAACATTGGAGTACAAAACCCATGCAAAAAGGGAAAAAAAGTCAGCAAGTAAATTCACTTGAGCATATTTCAGAAACTAACAATTAACACTCATCTCTTTAACATATAACCTGCATAGGTTACAGATCTGACCATTTTCATATACAAGGACACTACGGTTTATTCCATGTGGAGGACAAGACGGTTGTCAGTTCTAGTTGGTTGATTCAGAGAGCTAATTAAGGCACTTGGGCCTCAATTTTAGGCTCGTTCAATAAAGGAGCTGAGCCAGACCCTAGCAATATTCGGCTCGGTTAGGCTAGCAAACTTGCAGGTAAAATGTAATTAATAATTCTTGGGATCTATTGATTAATAATAAAATTTGAAGGGGTGCATATAGTAATATTTCTATTTTTAAACATTTACACAATCAGTTCACCTACACACAATCAGTTAGAGTGTATCCCACATTGAACTCCACTCCTCTTCATAGCCTCCTTCACACCGCTTCTTTTTTGTCCCCACACCGCCTCTCTTCATCACTATGACCTCTTCTTCATCACTGTTGTCACACTGCCTCTGTCTCTTCTTTTCCGTCATCTCTTCTTCTTCAACCAGTTAGGGTTTACCCCAAATTGAACTGTTTTGCTTACTGGACAATGTATTTTCATGTGATCTTTTGTGGTGTGGTTTTGTTGGAGCAAAGAATGGTGGCAGGTTTCTTTTGCTCATGTTTTTTGTGGATTTTTTTTTGGTTTTTTTTCTTTAATTTCAGGTAGTAAGGCTCTTGGTCTTATTTTTCTCCACATCTTATGTAATATTGATCTGCTTCATGAATGGTATTAACGAACTGAATTTGAGCCTAAATTCGGCTCAGTTCAGCTTGTTTGAGTTTAAAGAGCTGAGCCCAACCTTCAAAAATGTTATACGAGCCGCACTCAAGCTCATTGTCGCCAAACTCAAGCCAGACCAATACCTTACTGAATTGATCGCGAACCTAACAGGGGTCCAGCTCATTTGCACCCCTTAGTGAAGTGCACTCGTTTATATCCCTAAGTAAATGCAAGACATGATTTTCATTAGAACTAACCCTAAATAAGTACGATATTTACCAGAAATAGTTGCTTGCATCCATTGGCCAATGGAACGAGGGTAGCTGGTTCCACCTGTTAATAATCGAATGCCCAACATTATAGCATATAATATGGTAATTAAACCAGCATATTAAGCTTAGTAACCAAACGGTATACATGATGCAGGAGGCATCATAACATCAATAAAATGTAATAGCAGAAAAAAACATCAGATGGCATAAAGGAACATACAGCTTGGGCAGCTTCATCTATTATAACAACATCAAAACCACGATTTAATTTACTGAAAAGAACTGAACCGCTGAAACTGAGAGTGGAGAAAACCTGCCATTATAGAGGGGATTACAAGACAGTTAAGAAATTCAATTCAAAGTTCAGCACATCATCGATATTACGTACAATCGCTGCTTCATCCAGAATAGAAGCACGAATACTATCTCTCTCTCTTCCTGACCCTCCATGTTTGTGCTTATCGCTGGTCTGAAAATCTACGCCAGCAAGTTTTTGCTCCACCTAAAAATGCCAATCAAATCTCTCAAGTATTTTATTCTCAATCGAATGAAATGTAACGAAAATGGCAAAGGTTATGAGCTAATCCCATCAGTTGACTGAGTCTGATTAATGTGGACATACAAGGTAATCCATGGAGACTGTCTGGACAGAATGATGCGGTTTGAGACCAATACGCACGATTTTAGGGTTGTATGCACGGTTATTTTCGTCACGTATACCTGAGAATATCAGAAAAACAGCGATGAGTACCCATACTGGAATTGTTTAATTCTCTGGTGCAGCAATGCTGCACATCCAAGCAAATGCGACTGATCACACAATGTGTCAAGTTTCCCTTAACAGAAAGAGTTTTACTCCATCAGTCCTTTCTTGTTTAGTCCATTTAGGACTTTCAAGGTGACATACATGTCCCCTTAACAAATCAGATTTTGATATCTTATGAATGTTAGTTTTAGAAATCTAAACACTTACTTTTGGCTTTTTAAAGGATTAATATTTTGGACATAAAAATGGCATAGGGAAAACAATAAAGGATGGAGCAAGTATTCATTACATTATTTAACAGTTTTGCTGACCTCCGCACACTAGGCGGAGGATAATACATCAATAATTCCAAACAAGTTCGAATATCAATGCATATCTCACAGATATTAATACTCTTTCACAAGTATCAATACACGTTTCTCAGATATCAATGCACCTTTGACCTATTATCCTACACCCTTTGCGCAGAGGATAGAATAATCCATTATTTAAATTTTAAACAGAAAAATATTTAACAAACTTAGGTTGCGTTGTCCAAAAAAAAACACTGCAACATCTTACCAACACGGAGACTAAGAGCATCCACACCAGCCTCAACAAATTTAAGTCAAATTATAGCTCAAGAAGTCACCTTTATTATTTTGCCTAGTCACTTTTTACTACCCAATGCATCAGGCTCTTTGGTTTGAATGTAATTCATTACTTTATTATGTGGTGCAAGAAAAATACGAACTGCTTGAGAATCAAGTGGTGTGAGGACCCTATTTGGAGCAAAGAAGCAAAGACAATCGGGGAAAAATATTAAAATATAGGTTAGCCTATGAATTGTGGCTCCCTACCAAAGGTGAGGAACTGTAGCAGTTTTGTATTTGACCGAACAAAAGCGAGTCTGATGTACTACATTTTCATCCCTTGGCTCGTTACAATGGCGTCAGAAGGGAAGAAGTGAGTGTGATGCTGATGCTCTAAGGGGGACCACAAACACTTGTTTATAAAACTAGCGATCGTATCGTTTGGCCCCATAAGAAAAATCTGGCAAAAGCAAGTTTTCTTTTAGCACCACTGCAGTTCACACAAGTAAAATAGGAGAACCTTGAATAGCTGTACTTGGTGATTTATTTCTAAACTCCTCAACCTTAAACGAGCCATGCAAATATATTGATGTTAGGGTCAAAATTGTTAATACAACCTGATATTTGCATAAGATGGATTTTTTCCTTGCGGTAGTGAATACAACCAATGAGCAGCATGGGTTATCTAACCAATCCTTGTAGTGATCATTATGAAGGCCCAATTATTACACAAGAGGCTAATATCCAGACCCTAATGGTTCACAAGAATAATATGTATATTCGTGTATTGCTATAACTTTGTAGTCTTTACCTCTATGGAATCCAATAACAAATATCCAGCCTTCATTTTGACACTAGGGGAATACGCATGTAGCAAAATTTCAACTCAATACACATTCCTCAAGAAGCTCCATCACACTGGTCAGAAAAATTTCAATGAAACTCAATTTTATAATTACCCCACATGATGAAATGACAAAATAGATTTATGGTTTCTCCACCAAACTGCATTGACTCTTTGAAATTAGTGCTTGCTTTTGAGAAATGTCAACGTATTCCCAATCCAACTCCGAAACGGCAATTGAACCTCAAGGCACTTGATGGGAGCATATATCTCTCACTCCATCTATCCTAAAGATACGGTTGCTTTTGGAAGTTTTTGACTGACAAAAACATTTACACACGAGGCAATCCCTAATCTACTCAAGGATCAACTAAATTTATCCACATATTTCTTTACAGTCACAAAGCTTCAATTTCCAGTGGTATTTTTTTACCATCTATTTTGCTTTCTAAACGTTAAGCTAATACAATGTTAGACATTTCCATCAGTCAGAGAGAGAGAGAGAGAGAGAGAGAGTCACAAAGAAACAATATGGAAAAAACCAAACTGCATTGAGCCACATGGCACTCAAGAATAAAAGCAAATTAAATCGCAGAAAGCAGGATGATACGAATCAGACAGAATTTGTACCAGTGTTTAGTAGGCGCAACACAATCTCATCAAGAGCAGAGTTTGATGGAGCACATACCAGAACGCGGACACGATACTTGCGACTGGAATTAACCACTTCTGGTTTCTACACAACAGTCTGAAGTTATAAGATGTTGGTAATCAGCATTCAACATTACAGGAAGGCAAACTGAAACATACCAGCTCATTGCCGGAGGTGGGGAAAAACCCATCATCACCATTTTCGGGCATCTTTGCATCTCTGGGATTAGTACCACATAACCATGGAGACGCTTTCTCCCAGTGGTTGTATCTGCCAAAACACCCCAATCAAAGTGTGAAAGTGTTAAAACTACAACTTAAGAAGCTTGCAGTTGTCAACGGGGCTCATCAAACATTTAATTTTGAATTGATGTTGGGATTTGTCCCACATTGGTTAATTATCTCTTCCTAAACTAGTATATGAGCCTGGGCAGCCTCTCCACTCTTTGCCAATTGGTTTGGAGTTGGATGCTTTAACATGGTATCAAAGCTAGGCTTTCGGAGGCTTTTCCCCTTTGTTTGTGCCATAGTTGCACTTTATTTCATTGTGATCCGTGTGTTCCGGATCCTTTGTTTACCTCTCCACGTGCAAATCAGGGGTTGCACGTGCGGGGGAGTGTTGGGATTTGTCCCACATTGGTTAATTATCTCTTCCTGAACTAGTATATGAGCCTGGGCAGCCTCTCCACTCTTTGCCAATTGGTTTGGAGTTGGATGCTTTAACAGATGTCATATATCCACAACAAGAACCGGACATGAATGTAGTAGTTTTATGAATAGAGGATTGAGTACATATTGTTAACTAAACCAGATTGGACTAAAAGTCCAAATTTGGTCAATCACAATGGAAACGGAAAATTGAACCATAGAATTTATGGAAGTTTATGGCCATGGTTTTATAATGAATATGATGAAAGCTGACATTTGCCAAAGAATATGCCGTGCACACATAGTTTGTGTCCCTAGTTTAACCTCAGGTCTTGGGTTTTGGCAAACCTGCCAATGGTGGATCGTTCGGTTGCAACTTGAGATGGGGACTTCTCATCCTCACCCTATACCGCCGAAGAGGAACCCTGCCCCAAACCAAAATCCAACTAATACTTGAGAATTCTGCTCTGCCCCACTCAATTATAATATATACCGAAAAATTAACTCACCGTAGGAATTAATCATGGGTGACCAATGTGTTACTCAGATTTTGTGGAACAGATCTTAGTGACCATATAAATGAAAAAACAAAATTAAGCATCTAATTGAGCTGTAGAAGGAAGCCCAAACTGCTACACATAAATATCTGCAAATCAGATGGATATATTACTGAAACTTCATCGATCAGTTATTCTTTTCATTTATTCATTTTTTTTCCTTTAAGAGTGCAGATTTAAGGATCAGATCTTAGTGACAGATAAACAGGAAAAATCAAAAGTAAGAAAGAAGCAAGCCCAACTCGTAGATCTGTATATATGCATAGATGAATATCTGGATGAAAGTTAGAAGAAGAAGAAGAAGAAGAATTTCCATACTATTTGAGGCAAAGTCTTCAAAACTCATGAAAATAAGAACAGAAACAAAGCGTAGAGCTCATAAGGTCATGCGTTGCTAGAACAAGGCAAATCGATTACTTGCAAGCCAAGTCTTCTCACTCAGGCATCCGGTTGATAAGAAGAAGACGACAGTGTCCATTTTTTTCCTGATAATAACTGTAAGTGCTCTTTATTGAGTGGATTGGAGTTACTCTTTGTACGGATAACTGTCCAACATTTTTCTATCTAACGGTTGTTTGAGTAAGATTTACAAAAGAGAGAATAGTGAGAGAAGCGACAAAGTCATGTTATTTACAAACCTACATCTTTTTCCTTCTAATATGAAGAGAAATTGGCAGATGTCATTGAAAACAATACTATTTAAGAAGAAGAAGAAGAAGAAGGGCAGTCTTCTCACTCGGGGATCTGAATAGCCAATATTCTTGTCCCTAGATGGATTTGAATACTCTTTAAGCCTCAAGCTCTTCAAAGCTCGTGAAAATACAAAGAGAAAAGAACCAAGTGGTAGCTTGAGTGGTATCTACTGCCAAAAGAGTGTCTTCAAGACACTCGTGCGTCATACTTATTCAAACAATGCCATTGTCTTAAATAAGGATTAGTAGTGCTTACAATTTGAACTGGGGAGTATCAAGTATGTCAACTAGGGGACTTATGTACAAAAGTTTCATTCAATCACATCTGCTAGTTTCTCTTCATACTAGAAGGAAAAGATGAAGGTTTGTAAATAACACGACTATGTCCCTTCTCTCACTAATCTCTCTGTTGTTATCAGGAAAACAATGGACGCCTTGTCTATTTTTTTCCAGATTTGTACTGCAGCAATGCTATGTATACTATTGTAAATTAAAGAGGTGTCAAGGGGATGCCACCCTAGTACATGGCAGATCAAACAATACCTACAAAAGCAATGGCCAATAAACAAAAAGGCCCCTCAAGAATACTATCGCAAGAAATCTAAAAAATCCACAAATGAATCTTTGTACCTTTCCCAACTCTCAACAGAGCAGAAAAGGAAAAAAGTGACTCCCAAGCCTAAGAATGGACTCCTGCCAGGACATTTCTTTTCTTCTGCTCCGTCTGAACTCTGAATCATCCCGATAAGACAGAGTGGCAAGCATCCACGCCTTCCTACTCCCAGCATGGCCCACCTCCAGCTTCCTAGTGCCCCCGCCACATTACCTTGTTTCACACAAGCATCCCCGAATATGGAAAAAAATCAAAAGTTCACAACTTTTCTAAAGATGAGAAACAGACTCTCCATCATTTTTGAGCATGAACACCAGTTCACACGAAATCTTTCCATGAGCAGGTGTCCTCACGGGAAAACCAAAGTTACTTTTGTAAGCGACCCTATTGATCCAATGCTCCTCTAGGCAAACTC
>BPLS01031583.1:48198-68435 GCA_019656275.1 Rhododendron kiyosumense
GCCCCTGCAACTCCTCTCAAAACCTCAATAAAAGTGGAGACATGTACCATTCCCTCCCTGTTCCAAAAGTAGATTTCTATGTTATATCCTTGGTGTTCATTTTCACTTTCTGAACCAAAACTCTGCTCTCTTCATATTTCACAGTCATTGACTTCTCCCTCCAATCAAAACCATCAAGGTGATAAATAAGGAAAAATATTGAAATTTCTTTCGATCGATCCGGGACACAGTATATCATTCCTCTAATATACAATCCAAAATGTTTGTGTAACGGACAGTAATAGGGCCACAAATCTGCCAAAAGCCTTTAGCCCAACAGCAACAGGAGTGCACATAGATGCTAGGAGAAATGAGGTCAGGATTTTCAACTCCTCTTCCAAAGGTGCTCATCTAACTATTCTAATGATAGGTGCTTAAATGATCACTAACATTCATTAGACATCTATATACCTTATTTTCTAATCCAATCAGATTTGCTTATAAAACTTCAAACGAAAGCATTAACTCTACAGTTTCAAAAGAAAAAGGCTTCAACCTATCAAAAGATTCCTTACAAGTACGAAGCTAAATCAATGTGGTGCAAGGTAGCTAGTTGTCCTTCGGCAGGAGGTTCCTAAAAAATGTTTTATGGAAAACACACAGACGTGATATGTCCACATACGAAAAGAAGTCGCTGCCCAAGAAATCCCCAATCATGATAAGAGTGTAAAAGAGGCAGATGAAAAGTAATGAACAAGTAACCAAAGACATACTTTTCCTGAATGGGAAATTCAGGTCCTTGTTTCGTTCCTCGTAATTTGCCCCTGCATCAAAAGAGAATAACGTTTTTATCCCTGTAAATAAAGTATCATTCTTCTGTTGCTTCTGTATCCTAATCAGATCTTTAGGAAACACTGATGACCAAAGAAGGCAGTGATATTCAATATTGACAGCAATCTGGGAAAGAAAACTCTTGGGATATACCTACTTTGAATTTACTCTTGCTGGAGTTGCATGTAAGATGGCACTTAGGAGCCCAAGAATAGTTTGCGTTTTTCCAGTTCCAGGGGGACCCTGGAAGGAAGCATTCTGTCAGATTCTACACACCATATAGATGTCTAAAATCAGAATCTCTAATGATCAGGCTCTTTGAAAGCCAACTGGGGGGAAGGATTTCTAATAATTACTCAAGGTTGTATTAGCTTGCCTGTTAATTTTATCCACTCTCGTTTGTGGCCACAACAAATGAGCATTAAGTGCCAAAAGGTTTATATCAAGTCAGAGAGAAACTGAGGAACAAGCATATGAGATTTTAGGCTAGCTACAGAATATGGTAAAGAAAAGACTAAACAAACAGGATAAGGTTTCTGAACCAATAACCAACTTTACCCTATCAAATAAAGTTGACTTGCTAGTGCTGCACTCAACGAACAACTAGTAGAAGGACAGGGACTCATGAAATACCAACAATATTGCCAGTATTGGGAAACGAGAGATGAAGATACAACATAATGAAGTAGAAACAAAATAATGAGGAGCACTTGAATCAGATCAAACCTGTATGAGAACAAGTCGTTTACGAGAAACACCTACCTGCATTACAGAAAATACCATTCTCTAATTTAACACAATGTGGAGGACAAAAACAAAATTAATTGATTTTATTGAACAGTTTGTTTTTTAAAAGGGATACAAATGTGGCGTAAAAACTGGGTAGTGTACTTGTGTTGCATTAATAAAGCAGTGGATTTGGCTGAAGTGGCAACAAAGCAAGACTAAGTAGGAAAAAAACAAAAATTGAGCAAGGACTCACACGTATGGCGTCCAGTTGTGATTTATTGTGATTGCTTTCAATGGACTCCATGAGGGGTCTGGGAATCTCCCAGGCCTGATCTTCAGAGGTATAATTCCTTTCAGAAGCTGCTAATATCAGATCTTTGAATGGGAGGGAGCAAATTGACCGCAGAGCAACATATTCCCGAACAATAGTTGATAAACTGCAAATCTGCCATCATACTTGCATTAATACACACGTGCATGTATATTTATCTGGATAAGCACATTATGTTGCATTTATATATGCTGATCTTGCCACAAATGAAAAATCGTCTGAAATAACTATCATCAAGGTAGAAGACATGAACATATTACTTGGACCAATTTGTATTTGGGAATTGTTGTGCAGATCCATCCAGCTAACTAATTCACTTATTTAGTGATCGTCATAAGATAGCAGCATGACTGCATGTCACTCATTATAAGGAGGAAGACCACAATGATAAGGATGAGGAGCACAATAACGACAACGTAGTGATGGAAATGATGAGGATATTGCAAGAAACCTCCAATACGAAAAAAAAAAAGCATATTGTGCCTGCATCCCAGTAAATGACATAATTCCTAGAGCCGATATTCCCACCCAACGCAGTTACACAAAGATACTCCTTCTCTCCCTTTTTAAGTGTCAACGCTGTGCATGCCATTTTCAATGCGTTGTATCTCTGGATGTACATTATGTTTTATGTTTTAAAATCATTGTCTTAAACAAATAATTGAGATCTATCAAACAAGATCCACATTGCATATTTTTAACAAGATATAGGCAATTGCAAAATGGTACACAGAACCATAGTGGACACTTAAAAAGGGACAGAGGGAGTAATATGAAACCGACTGAAAGAAAGACCGTTGGTATCTTCCAGAAAGTTTTGCCATTGAAGTCATCCTAAAAAGGATGCTTCTTGGAAACTTAGGTGCACATTTTATTTTTTTTGATAAGTAAACTTAAATGCACATTTACGAGTGCTGAATTTTGAAAGTGTTGGCATGGGTGGTAGAGATAGCCGCTTATGAGTCATCTAATCTTTTCAAGTGTAAAATTAAAAGAGGTTTCTCAGTTGCTGCATAAAAGTTGAGAAATGCAGATAGGGACACAGAGACTGACAATGTACTCCAAAAATATTAGGACATGATACGTCTACAACGCATCAATAAGTAAACAAACTTGTATGTATGTAAGTAACAAATAGTTGTTTTGACCGGTTACAATACATTCACATTTCATCCTACCAAATTTATAGGAACTTATATTCAAGTTCATCATACCAACTTAATAAGAGCTTATATTCAAGTTCTACATACCAGAAAAGAAGTACAAACAAAAATACCTACTATCTGAACTACCTTTTTCTTTCCAAAACCAAATTGGAAGCTTCAGGATTAGATCCTAAAATTATTAAATCTAAAGGAGAAGGGACCAATAGGTGCATCACTTACATGTTATCATGGATCACAACCTTTTTTTTCCCCCCTTAACTTGTGATGTATACCATGGTATACAAGCGGACACGGTCTCCCTGAGTGTCATAACGAAAAGTTCCCGATGACTTCGAATGCCAACACGCAGGCCACTTTCTTACAAATGTTGTACTTCTATGAGTAGAGAAGTCTAAAACCCTACAATATGGACTCAAAATCTAATCCTTTTGACTTTGCCTTCGACTGTTTTTGGCCATGCTAGATCTTATTTCCCCTTCATTGCTTTTGTTGGTCTTGTTGACCTTGTTGTTTCACTTCCTCTCTATCTTTTACATTCTATATTCGCATTGATAAGTCTTTGTATTGGAAGATAAGCCTTACTTGTAATCTGTACCTTTTTGTTATTTTAATGACGCTCCCAGCTCCCAGAAAAAGAAATCTTTCCTTTTCCAATGTAGTGAATTGTAGATGATGTACTCATAATTTGTTTAACTTTCACAAGGGTTAGGAACGTACTTCCCTATCCTCTTTTGCTCCTCTTATCATTCTTCTTCCCTGCAACTTTTACCACAGTACAATTCTTGAGGGGTGATTCATTTCCCCAAAACTGAACATTTAAGCACAAAACCTTCTCTACAGAACTCTAATTGAGCCAACTATTTCCCCTACCTATTGGCCTCCACTTTAATTATTCAATGATCATAACCTTACATTACTCACCACGTAGCCTCGAAATGAACATCCAGCATGCTGCCACTTCTGAATTTGACTAATTCTAGTCTTTCCCCTTCTACAAGCAATAGAATTGTTTCATTGCCTCTACCTTCTTTACCATAATCCTGAATATATACTTGCCCCACACCCACACCCACATGTATAAGAATACTGTCTCGGGAGATATGTAGCTCAGAATCCCACCATCAGCATGGACAATTGCAACAAAACGAAATTTATTCCCCACTTAGAGGGGTTTAAATCAAGTGTTTCAGAGAGAACTAAAAACTCAAATAAAACGTCTAGAGCTCATTAAAAAACAAGAGCGCGCGCGCACGAGAGAGAGAGAGAGAGGGAAATTATCAAGGACGCAGGACTCCCAGAGATATTGTTGAATGTTGGTGACGGTTTCCCCTCCCTCTAAAAAGTGATGATTGTAGCCACACTGACATCATTGATGATGCTAAGATCCTTGATAACACTCTTTGCAGACAAAAGAAAAATAATTTCCCTCCCCCTGGGTGAGCAGCTAACAAAAGGAAAGGGAATAAACAGACAACTCATAGTTCTGTATAACAGATGTTTCCATAATACAACCATACCTTCAGAATGTTTAATGATTTGCTTTTGCTTTCTTCAGAAACAAGAGAACGCATATTCAACAACCTTGGACAAGGTTCAATGTCATCCGCATTTAGCTGTTTTACCTCGCCTCTTAATTGCAGTCTAACTGTAACTTGAACTAAACTATCATGACGATTCTCAACCAGCCCAAACGCGTACTTAGTTGGGAGCTTCGAAGTACCATCTCCAAACTGCACAATGACACCATTGGTAAACGTTGAAGGAGAGATTTAACATGGTGATATATTCAAAAAGGCGACGAAAACTTCTAGCAAGTAAATGCCAATTTTTAACCAAATAAGATTTGAGAGTTTTAAGTCGTCAGTTGCCAATGTATCTAGAAAAAAGTAATAACCAGTCAAAAAATAGAAGTACTAAAAGACCATTTAACGCCAATAAAACTAACCAGACTTGTGAGTACAACTATTTCAAACAGAACAAAAAACAGAGTTTGAACCAGATCAACTGACTACCTGCTTCTCTGAAAGCAGTAACAGATCATTCAGTTTTACTGACTCAACATCTTCAAGTATAAATGTAAGAAAGTGAAACCCATCTGCCTCACTACATTTGATTGGCACCACAAACTTCCATTCTGCTTCTGCAATACCCAAGAAAACATTTTAGAGAGATAAAGTCAGAGAGGTCGCTTTCTCTATTACATTTCAGACCTCTAAGTACACAAAGAAGACATTAGATATGATATTTGAAGCTACTGGATAACATCACAATCGCAAATAACTTCCCCTTGATAAGCATACGATATATTATGAAGACTCTTGTCTACACAACATATAATTCAATCCTTGGTAATTGTCAAAGAAAAACAACATACATTTCAATCCTAAGAGGAAAATATAATATGCTTAACATGAGCAAACTATGACGTGAAAACCGACACATCTTGGAGTTATGTACTTATGTCAGCAAGAAGTTGTGATCCATCAACCCAAACAAGCCACCACCCGACAAATAGAGCTTGTCTCTTGCATTAGAAGAAGCATTTCCCCTCTTGTCGATGAACAATGTTGTGTTTTGGATCCTGAATTTTTCAACTTTATAATTTTGTAAATATTCTTTTTTATTGGAAACTACAGAAATAACGTGGTGAGGTGATGACATCCCTAGTGGTTAGGTCCTAGTAAGGGCCTATAATAGGTCCTGGGTTCAAACCCAGGCATCCATATCCCTTCGTCCCTTGGGTATTTGCCATAATGACCTTTCTCAGTCTACTGAAAAGAACAAAACAAATATTTTCCAACTATTGTTCCCCCATTCATTTTCCCAATCCAACCAAAAGGAGGAAGACATCCTCTCTTTTACCTCCATAAATCCAAGATCCAAGCAGACCATGAGGAAGAACTCCACCAACTTGAAACCAAATAAATGATGAAAAGGACAATCATAGAAGGACTGTGAGCGGTTTGCAACTTGATTGAAACGGACTAATGGTAAGTTGATTGAAATGAAGTACCATTTATACTTGCGAGCCTAAATCTATAATCATACTTTCAAATTTGTAGTGACATTGATCTGCGCTTTTTTTTTTTTCCCACCATTTAGAAGGAATACCCATATAATTTCAATTTCACTGCATTTGAAGACATTTTGTTGCGGTAAAACACCATATACATGCGGTTACCATTTTGATGAGAATCTTTTATCACAATGTTTGCATAACATTATTGTATGTTGTGCATCTGTGTCTTTCATTTTACAAAGTAGATGATCCGTCATGTGTGTCTTTCATTAACGGTTTTCTCATCTTGCAGTCAATTTTGAAGGAGAAAGTATAGGATTGGAGCACCTACACCTTACAATCTTAGACAGAAGAAGTGAAGAACTAACTACGACACCGCACAGACATCCATGAACATAATGACTATGCATGGAACTAGGAAAGCATAATTGTTTTCTAGGACAAGTTTACATGGAATTAATCTTTTGCACTCCACAGGTTTTCCCTTCATGCAGGAGAATTCTTCGTGCAATTTCAGTTCCACAGCATTTCGAAAATTTCTTGAGTTGTGGCTAAGAACATCATAAAGGTGTTACTCCAATTCACATTCCTGTGCCCATTCCCAGTCTGGTCACCACCATTCCACGCACATATCTATGCATATACAAAAACATAAGCTTTGGCATACGTAACTGCGCAAGCACTAACATTTCTAGGTCAAATAAATAAAAGGCAAGGAAACGAACTGCTTCATGGAACAATTCCAATACTGTAATAAAGGAAAAACATAAAACGGGGAAGAGAAAGTTACTTTCTTCGTCATCTTTTCCTTCGAGGATCTGAGCTTTAACTTCTTCAAATAAAAGCGGTTCGAATGTCGCAAGATACTCATCGACATCCTTGTACGTATCCTTGACGTGCTTCAGTCCCAAATCACTTCCATCCCCAATGTTCTTGCTATTTTTCTTCTTCAAAATACATGGCACAAATCGTTTCGTCAAATTTCAAACACGAAACCCTATCAATAGAAAAACAAAAGAAAACAGGTATACATATAGAGAGAGAGAGGGGGGAGGGGATGGAAATAGTTACACCGGATTGTGTGAGGAGGCGTAGATAATCCCAACTGAGAACTATTTTGTAGAAGCGAAGAATAGTTGCTTCTTCTTCGAGCTTATTCTTGTCTACGGCCATCTCAACTTCTCCTGCCAATGTCACAGGGGAACAGGGTTTTAGGCACCTCCTCCTTCGCTTGCACGCAGAGAGAGAGAGAGAGAGCAGGGTTTTTATAGTGTACTGTTTTCTGCGTTTTGCTTCACGGGTCAATGGCAATGGGGCGGGGTGGAGTCGGATTTAGCGTTCTCAAATCCATCCCATTCGGTAACGGATCAGGAGGAATCGGGGGAGATGCGGGAGTCGGTGAATAATCTGGTCATCATCTGTCGTAATAATTTGATTAATATTGATCTTTTTAGAGTGTTTTGACAGAAAAATAAGATATTGATGATTAATAAAAGTTAAAAAAATACAAATAAAAAATTAAAGACATAAACTAGTGTTTCATTAATTAGTACTCCCTCTGTCCCGATTTGTTTGTCCTCTTTTTTACTTTTTGAGAGCGTTTGACCTCTTAAAAATTTGTCTATTATTTTCAATTCATAATATTTTTAATATGCAATATAGATTTTGTTTGGTAGATATCAATGAGTTTTATTATACAAAATCATAAAAAATATTATAAAATGTAAGATATAAGTATATTTTTAAAAGACACAAATTTCGACAATTGGACAAACAAATTGGGATATTGCTTTTATTATATAAATATAAAAAAAATTATTTAGATAGACAAAAATATATTCTCTTCGTCCCGATTTAATAGTTCATCGTTCAATTCCAATCGGATAAAAAATAAGTTATATCTTTAAATTGATAATGAATTGTATATCCAATATGGATTTTATTTTATAGATCTCAATTAACTCTATAAGATAATATTTTCAAAATTACATAAAACTTTATAAATCATATGATATAATCGATTTAAAAATGACATGAACTACTAAAAATGACCATTAAGTCTAGATAGAGGGAGTAAATACTTATAATCAGAGTCGAATCAAATTAAAATGGGACGGGGAGGCAAATATTATCTCCGCCCCATTTGCTTATAGGATTGAGAAATATCCACTCGGATTAGGACGGGAAGGCTAGAGGCGGGTACGGATTGAAGGTAATTAATTGCCTTTCCATCACATTGATGTGAAAACCAAGAGATAATGTCCAAATGTCCCGTCTAGTTATACGGAAAGAATGAGAAATGACGAGAAAACTAACTTTTCCGAAATTTTCTGTATGTTCAGTTACCAGAAAAGTTGTAGTCTCAACTTTTTCACTGAAAAATATTTTTTTGCAAAATAGGTATTGCCAAAAGAAAGAAATTTTTATTTTCCTTCAAGATTTATGTCAATAAAACACACAGAAAAATAAATTTTATTTTCCTTTAATTCATTTCACTTCTATTGAGGACTAACCCGTTCCACTTTTAGAAAAAATAGGTTTTTGAAAAAGAAGGTAAATTTTAAGGTCAAAAATTATGTGTTTACGCAAATAATTTTCGTACCAATATAGATCTTATTTGATAGATCTCATTGAGATCTTTTAAACGGTGCAAAAAAAATTAAAAAATTATTTTTCATTTTCGTTATATTTGACTTTGAAATTACATTCTTTTTAAAAATAAAATTTTTAAAAAAAAGCGGAACAGGGTTTTAATTTCTCACGTAACATATTCCACAACCGAACGGAGCCTGAAAAAGCCCTCCCGGGCTACACACGGCACGTAGGATCTTGACTTCTTTTTCTTACCCGGTTGGCCGAATCTAGCCGTGGATCTCTCCATACCAATCTTCACCGTTGGAAAAAAAAACCAAAATACTCAATTCGGTATCAACCGTAGGATCTAGGGCGACATACATAAAACTCATCCATTACATATGCATATCCTTCTCTCTCCTCTTCCTAACCCCCTTCTGCTTCCGCCACAAAGACGAAGGAGAGAGGGAGAGGGAGAGGGAAACCCGGCAGAGCTCGACGATGGTGCAACGGCTGACTTATCGCAAACGGCATAGCTATGCCACCAAATCAAACCAGCACCGGATCGTCAAAACCCCAGGTACTACTACTTCCATTTCTTCGACCTCTACACCGAAAAGCATATACATAACACATACATGTATGAATGTATATATTTATTATGTACCCTATTTTGGGTGCGTACGTAAACTCATACGAATTTTTTTAACGAAATTTCAAGATTGATGTGGTTACTTTTTACCCAAAATGTTAGGGGTTGTAAATTGTAGCATTTCCCATATCTATATACATGTGTGTGCGTGTGAATGTTCTAAATGTCTCTATGCGCTAGTCGGGCGGTAAGCCACCTTTGAGTGATTAATCGGTGCATATTAATTAGTAATCAGCAATCGTTAGTTGGACCTAATTGGAGAGGTCCTGGCAGTGATTAATCGCCGATTAATTCCTTGTTATGGAACACTGGTGTGTGTGTGTCCGCGCGCCCCTTTCACTCATATTGCTTGTCCATTTTAGAAAGTCGTTTTGTTAATCCGAATAAAGTACTTCCATGTGTAGTGGAGAAGCTAGGGGACAATAACATTAACATTAACCGTTCAAAGGCATGACATTTTATCACAGGCATAATAATTTTAATTTATTTTTTTACGGTGTCCCCGTCATAACATTAACCACTCGAAGACATAACATTAACCGCTCGAATGCATAACATTAACCATTCAATGCGCTTCGATTTGGGGACACCATAAGAGGTGGGACAAATTAGTTTTTTTTTTGGGTATGATTTTGAACTATTTTACGCTAATTAAGAAAAGTGCTTATGTTTTGGATCTGAATGATGTGTATAGTTTCTTTTTAAATTTGTGTGTATATATGGATATTGTTGGAGCATCTGATGACCAAAATTGTGGGACAGTTGTGAGGTGGGTTTCGTCTGGACAGATTAATTTTGAACAAAGAGTTTTATGTTGTCATAGAACACATAAGGCTGATTTTGGCTTGTGAAACTAGAGGGGAAGTTGGATTAGAGTTAGAAAATACGTATTCTGTTTGGAGCCTTGTAATGATCCGGGCGTAAGGGACCAATTTTTGTGTACCCATACGTTTTGTAAAATGTTAAAGGATATCAAGCCACTGCAATCAAATAGTGATTTTTAAACCCGTGGAAATAAAACACCAAAACTCCATGTCGAAATTTCTATGAAGCTATGAATTGTACATTTAAGCTATTATAATGATACCGGATTATACACAGCTATATAAACAGGACTTTAGACTTTTGTGTAGGTAACAAAGAATTTGGGTTTGTTCTCATATCACGGGTTCTTGTGTTCTTTGGGATTGTAGGTGGGAAGCTAGTGTATCAGAGTACCAAGAAGAGGGCAAGTGGTCCCAAGTGCCCTGTCACAGGGAAGAGAATACAAGGGGTAAGCTTATTTTGAATCTGCTAAATCATTAGCACTACATTCTCGTTTACCCGTGTCATTAGTTTCCATGACAATGAAAATTCTGAAATATAGAAACATTTCCTGTCATTTTGGATTTTTGCTTCCCTTTCCGTATGAAGCTTTGGATGATGGCTATGTCCTAGGCTGGTGTTTGTTGAGTTAAGACACATCACAATTGGCATATATGACTTGGTACTGGGGCTGAAAGAACGTTATGTGGTCTCCAGACTCATGAAGCTACTAGTGCAAAATCTCGTTTGGATACTGTATGATGAAGTAACTCAAATATAACATAAGAGGTTGCACCTCATATTTTGGCCACAACATAAGGAGGTCTTGAACTAAATTGGTATTGGCGTCCATTTATTTACATCATTAAGTGAACTAAATGGGTTGTCTCAAAATTTGTTCCATTTACATTTTGCCTGTTTTTCCAAGACAGGTGCCTTACTAATACCCATACCTTGTTAGCGATTTAAGACCTACGTTATATTTGCTTCTGATGGGATTAGGTGTAACTTCAAGAATGGTGTGCGTTAGTTTCTAACTCTCATTAGAGTCGTGTCATGCTTCACTAATGTATAAGCAGCAGTGTATGCCTTGGGGTTAAAAATATGAGGTGGGAAGTTCGACAAACTAGATCCACATTTTTGCGTCCTGTTCTCTCGTTAAACTATTTACAATGGGAGTAGAACTAGAATTTGAAGTGATATTTTTTTTTTGGCCACGCGGAAATAAAAGAATTCAAAGTGATGGTCATTCTTTTTCCTCATCCCGAGGCAGGATAAGGAATGACATGGTGTTTTGTTGGAATTTGTTGGATGTCCTTATATTAGGTAGTATTTCAATTATTATGGACTTCATACTGTCTAACTCGCAATATATATACCTTGTCGATTGTACCTCAGATTCCTCACTTGAGACCTGCCGAATATAAGAGATCTAGATTATCTAGAAACAGGAGGACAGTGAACCGTGCTTACGGTGGGGTGTTGTCTGGAAGTGCTGTGAGGGAAAGGTACGTTTCTTGCAACAATTCATCTTTGTTTTCTTCTCTTGTTCATATATATATTTAGAACATGCTTATGGTTTCAGGATCATTAGAGCCTTTCTAGTGGAAGAGCAAAAGATTGTGAAGAAGGTCTTGAAGATTCAGAAGGCCAAAGAAAAGCAAGCCGGTAAAAGTTGAGCTTGGAAGAGTATATTGCATTTTAACGAGAGAATTTTGGATGCGGCCAGTGACTAGGATCAAAGAAATGTAATGTGAGAAATTTAAAATTTGCTTTTGTAGCTTATCAGGCTGTTTGAAACAGTTATTGTTAGTACTTTTTGTGAAGTTTATCATCAAAGCAATTGTGCCAGTGTTTTGCTCTTCCTATTATTTCAATGCTGTCTTACACTCTTAAACGTAATTTGGATAGTTTCAGGTTAATTAATCTTTCTTTCATAAAGTTGGGTTTGATTTGTCTCATGGTTTTACCTTTAAAATAATCAAAGCTTGAATAGATCAAAGCTGTCTACGTTTCTTACTTATTAAGCTTGAATTTTGGCCGGTAGATCTAGCTTCTCTCTCTCTCTCTCTCTACATGGAAACTATGTTGTCTCGAGATCAAACTTTATCCTTTAATCCATTGCTGAATGGTAGCACGAACTCAAATTTCAATCGAATTAGTGGCTTGATAAAACCCTAGCTGTAGTACAGGATTGCTACCGACTTTAGCACTCACAGTTCACTCTACGAAGTACGAAGGGCATGATAAAAGAATTTTTCAACGAGTATTTATATTCTACTCTATTCTAACCCTTATCCGTTCCATTTGTTTCGCTTCGCTCTGCTTTCTGCAACTGATCTCTTTCTAAAATTTTTTAGTATCTTTTCATATTAACATATGAGTCGCAAAATTTTAACAAAATGGGATCATTGGGATGCAGAATCAAACATAAACAAGCAACTAACTCGTAATCATAGGAAGTTTTTTACAAACATACCAAAAAGGCTAGCGCATGGACCTAAGTCTCATAAATCGCATGCGCATGTGTGGAGCTTAAGCGCGAGCGTGAAAGTGTTTTTAAAACACATTCAAAACTCCTAAAAATTGCAATAGAAATTATTGAAAACGAGAGCGCACTGTGATAATTGAAAACGAAAGTGCGTGACATTTAGATGGATTATGTGAGTAGGTATGTACGTACTACAAAACACCCAAGCAAGCGTGTTGGTCAATGAATTAATAATCCTTATATGGCGTAGTAGTTAGTTTATAATAATCCCTTAATTGGAACGATACAAAGAGATTAATTTGATGACATTTTTTTAGGTGCATGATCGGAAAGTCATTTCTTTTTAGGTGCTAAATAATATTGTAATAACGAGGGCTTTGCAAGTTTGGTTTATCTTTTTCTTTAGACTCACCTTATTTGGTTCCCATCTCATCTCATTTTTTTTCTACATGTCTCTCTACGCATTATCACTTATTACATTAAATATAACTTTAAAAATGAGAACCAAACAAGATGACTTTGATCATAGTTATGATCATACATTCACACGTGGTTAACCAAACACCACCAAAAAAAAGATTGTAAAAACACAGTCATTGCAAATAATGGCCTGCTAAATTGATGATTCCACACATCACTCAAAACTATGATGAATTCTCTCTCTCTCTCTCTCTCTCTCTCTCTCTCTCTCTCTCTCTCTCTCCGCATACTCACCTTTGCTTACAGTCTAAGCCAGAATTGTCATGATATATACTCGAAAACCCCATCACACAAATCTGAACCACCCCATAACCGGAAAATGACCTCTACGTGCATATCAAACTGCATTAACGACGCCCGAGTCCCCGTCAGAGCCACCTACGCCAACCTCTACAAGTGGCCGGAATCCGACGCAGAGTTTGTACGGACGGTGAGCAGCGGTGGCGGAGGAGATCGGCGGCCGCGCCTGCACCCGAGGGTGGTGGACAGCATCTCCTGCAGGCAGTTGTACCTCAGGAGCTACACGTTTTCGAGGAAAGAGACGGTTCCCGAGCGGACCAAGAAGTGCCTGGCTCGAGCCAAGGAGAGGGTGGCTCGAGCCGGGAGGAGGGGGAATGGTCGGGTCCACCGGAAGAAGCGGGTGGCGGTGGCGGGGAGGAGAGTGAAGGACGTATGGTGCGCCTCCTTGTGCGCCATTTTTCACAGGCTGCTAACCTGCACTGCTAGTGTAGATGTTGTGGAGCATAGTGACCAGTGAGTTTTTTTTTTTTTTTTGGGTAAGTAAATATAGTGAGTTTCCACTGTCAACTTGAGTTCGTGAGTTGTTTTTCCTATAAATTTTATTTGGTTATCATGATTTTTGCAATTAATGTAGTTTATATTTATGTTAACGAAATTGCATTAGTCGTGAAATTTTGGTTTTTGTTTTTGCTTTTTTAATGTTTAGAATTAAGAACTGGGGACCGTTTGGTCAAATGGATTACTATTTCTTACTCTTGTAATTGATGGTAGTAGTATGAAGTTTTCGAACTCCTCAAAAATATCATGGATTGGAAAGGTATACGCAATGAAAAATGGCACGAATTTAAAAAAATTAAGATCTTTTTTAGAAGGAAATTGATTTTTGCGCTTCACTTTTTACTGATAGCGCTTCACTTTTTAACGTAACTTCATTAACAAAGTAGAGCGTCATCAATAAAGAATAGAACGCAAACATCAATTTCCTTTTAAAAATGAGAAATGAAAATTTTCAGCGAGTAGCAGTTCTACCGCAATTAAAGGAGATTGGGACATAATCATTAACCCAAATGGAAAGATTATTCCCATTATGTTTTAAGTCTTTGACTGTTTTTTTTTTTTTTTGAAATGGTCAATGACATATATCATTCAAATCCCAAAAGCATTACAGAAATCATCAAAAGATTAGAAGATAACCAAAACTACCTAATCCTAGATACAGGCACCTATATATTGCAAATTCAGGCCAGCGAAACGTCAATACATATATAAGAACCAATCATAGAAAACGTAGCAAAGAAACCAACAAGGGTCCCCATTTCAAACCTTAGAGAGAGAAGTGAATAGTCTTTGACTGTTGAAAGAGAGTAATTATTCAATTATCGTCACTCACACACACACATAAATATATATGGTGCTCCAGTACCCTTCTCCATCACAAATTCAAGCGGGTTTATGACAGAGAAGAGTGGGAGGTTCTCACTCCTACCCTATATATGTTACGTACCCATTGAGTAGGAAGTTCTTACTCCATGCTGGTCTGCAGAAAAATATTCCTTCTGAAATTTATCGCTTAAATTCTAAACTGCAGCGTGATTGAAAACGAGATGATGATGATCTAAATTTACCCTTGCCATTACCTAATCGAAGGTAGTTTGTCGCCTCACTAAGAAGCCGTTCCACTTTTTAAAAAAGTGGGTTTTTGAACAAAAAGGTAAATTTCAAGGTCAAAATCATGTGTTTACGCAAATAATTTTTCTACTAATATGGATCTTGTTTGATAGATTTCATTGAGATCTTTTAAACGGTGCAAAAAAAATTTAAAAATTATTTTTCATTTTCGTTATATTTGAGTTTGAAATTACTTTCTTTTTGAAAAAAAAGGTTTTTGGAAAAAACGAAACGGAATCCTAGCATTGTACGTGGAGTTAATAAGATACACCATAAGCAAATAATGTTTCAACTTTTTTATGACAGGTTCACATCGTTCACTCCTAAATGTTGTGAAGCAACTAGTAGCTAGTTATCAAATTAAAGTTACATGCAGTTCTAATTCTTTTGATTTCTTGACGGAAACGATCGGCAATCTTTACATATAGCAATTCGATGTTCGTATTCTTTCAATGCGACTTTGAATATTTTATCTTGCAGCATATTGTTCATCTTCGTAAATTAACATACATAGGATGGAAATGAAATTCTCTTCCAAGTATAGAACTTGTAAATAAATGTATGTTTACACTCCTCCAAATTAAATCAATTACTACTTGGTTGTTTATCGAGGCAAATAGCAAATTGGCATTTTTTGAATCCATCAAACTCATTTTCTAGCGTTTCGAAGCAAAAATTGAAGAAATCAAGTGCAAAATCGAATGAATGATCAATGGTGGTTGAGCAATGACTTGATTGATATACATAAACAGGTGCTCCCGCTGAATGGGAGTTCTGGCTCCGCCACTGATCACTGTTCACAGATGTAAATAGGCTTTCATCAACCATTCTACTTCAATTTTCTGGTATGAAAGAACTGAAACAATGACAATGAAAAAAATAAATAATAACAGAGATACAGTAAACAAGGAGAAAACTGAAGATGAATGGATCAAGTACAACTGCGTACCTTCAAAGAGAGAGAAATGCAATACCTATCAAGAGTTCTGCAACAATTCCCTGATATGAGTGATATCATACCCTTTCAGCTACAAATGAACAACGGGTAGCACTTCTCAATACTTGCCACATAAAACCTTTAATAGGCATTAGGGAAAGTCATCCACAGTGGTCTAATAAAAAATTGATAATCAAAAGTTCACACATCAATTTTTGATTATTCATTTAAGAGGTTGCTAAATCTAACAATATTGAAGTCCACAATGGTCAGTTTTAATCTATAACTAAAATAAGAGTCCACTACAATTTCACTCTCGCTCTCTCTCCACCTCTGTTTCCCGCCATTCACTTCCCTCCATTACCTTTTTTTTGGGTAAAAATATATCGAACATATGGTATTCTTCCTTGTGTTCTCTATCAAAACAAGACTGAAACTTTTTTTTTCCCTTCCTATTCCTGTAGCCTATCTAACCAAACTAATATCACAAATCCACCACTCTCTTAATCTCCCAAAAAAAAATCAGATGTGTTCTTGAATTTGGAAAAGAATGCAAGGTTCCTCACGTACTCAACCATAGGAGGAGGAACGAAAAAAGAATAAAATAGAAACGGAAAAAAAGAGTGAAATATCTTAATCCGGCAACAATAGGTTGAATTGTATATGATCGAGATATATAAGCTTCACTTTTGGAGGAAAAGAAAAAGAAACAGTTTGTGAGTGAAGTGAAGAAGATTTAGAAGAGGCAAAAAAGAGAAGAAAAAAATACTAGGTGAAATAAGCGTGCATACAAATTTTGGAACCAGTTAACTTATGAAGTGTGGGGTTTAAAATTTTAATTATTGAAAAATATTGTTAATTTAAGTTATTCAAAACCTAAAATTTGATTATTTTTAAGGATGGAGAGAACACGAACAATAATTTTAAGGTGAAAGTATATGGAGACCCCCTCAACTATGCATTTTTTCTACGAGAATCCCCTAAAGTTTAAATATCCCATACAGACCCCCTCAACTATATGAAATGAAAAATTAGCCAAATCTGTTAACAGAATGAGATGAAATGATGATTCTACCCTTTAAAAATCTTCCACATTGACCCCCTCATTTATCAAATTGTCTACGCTAACCCCTTCATCTTAACGGTCTTTTTGACATAAGTGTATCGATTGGTTAACGGTTATAGTTGAGGGGGTTTGTATGAGCAATTTTAAATGTTAGGGAGTGTCCGTGTACTTTCACTTTTTTTTAATTTCACTACCAATTAAAGCCGGCACAATTTTCCAGTTACGAATCTCCAACATCGGCCTATTAGCTAATCCATTACAAGAAATATGCCACAATTGAAGTAAAGAATGAGAGATGTTAGCTACAAAGTCCCGCAAGCAGACCAATATTTTAATGTTGAGCTGAAGATGGAGAATATATAGATCATGGAAGAAAATTATTGCCATTCTCCGGAGCAAAGTAAATGTGGGACATCCAAATAAAGATAAACACCAACAAGAAGTAGGCAATTTACCTGAAGAAAGGCGAGAAGCAAGATCACTCCAGAGTTCCAGAGAGCGTTTCTAGTGATGGGTTAAGAAGCAGGGATGAAATCAAGATTTCGTAAATGCGGGGGCCGTTCCAGGATTTCATAAAAGGACCGGGGAGGCCGAACTATAAACAACAAGATTTTGAAATTTCAAAGTTCAAGATTCTAATACTTTGTTTGGTTTATGTTTGAATAAGAACAAAACAAAAAAAAGCCTGGGGTGTATTTTGGGTTAGTCAACTTCGCAAGGGCTTCTACATTAAAACCCCATAAAAGGTTTTTATGGAAATGAATGCTAATTGAAAAGATGCACTAAAAAAAAACCAGCAACAATGAAATTTAAGGAACAGAAACATGAATGGTATAGGTCTCTTTATCTTTCAATGCTTCTTTTAGCACATTTTAGATTTAGATTAAAAGTCTCCCAAAGTGAAAACGCTGAATGAAGATAAAAAAAAATGTTCACCAAAATAAAAACCCAAAATATGTGGACAAAAAATCAAAGCTTCCTATCTCATAAATCATTAGAAGATTAATATTCTAAGATATGTTACCCTTCCTTAATTATGTTACTAGCAAAGTACGTAGTAGCACCAAATAATGAAACATAAATTGATGGTTTAATATTGCCACTTTAAACTACAACATGCTGGTCAGTGAACTCTTTAGAAGCAATTGACACTTAAACAATTACTCCTTGGTCATCTTAACATTTACTCCTTGGTAAAGAACAAAATAGACTAATTCATATCAAAATTATTTTGCAGCTTTTAATTACAATAAGCACTATTATTGAGCTTTGTAGGATAGGTTCGAATGTGACTAGGTAAATATCCCTTAAGAATAAATGTGCTGGAGAGGTTAGAATAGTCAATGAAGTGGGGATGAGATGAGTTATCTAGAAGGGTGAAAAAGAGAGTAGAGATGAACCGAAGGGCATTAGGCAGTGGAGTCCTTAACTGAAGATCTCTAGGAGGAAAGACAATAGAACACTAAAGGAGGAGTGGAATACCCTTTGAAATTAGTGCTTATCAACTTTCTCCCTAGGGAATGTTCACTGAAAGCTCATCCGGGAGTTATGTGAGGGGACATCTCATATTTATAGACTATTCGAGTCAGTGCTCAGGCGGCAAGTGGCGCAATAGTATGATGACATGTGTCCCTTTTGTACTCCCTGACCGCTGAGATAACGTCACCATTGCGATGGTCTCGTGACTATTCAGGTGAATGTGTCCTCTTATTCACAGAGATCCTCGATCTTCTTCTTTTATAGCCACCAAACCACTAGATCTCCTTCATTCCCATGAGGACAGGGTTGTGACTTGCTTGGTATTGTGAGTACCGCTGTCAAACTTCAAAGGCCCTGCCTTAAGACAGAAGCAGGCATTACAGTCTGGGAGTCTGGGCAATGCATAGATAAAACTTTGGGAAAATGACGGCCAATAACATGTTTTAATAATTAATACCTATCAAGGACATTTTGTTCATTAATAAATGTTCTTTGCATGCCCTTAAAAAGTATTAATTATCAAAACACATCCTAGGTCGTCATTTTCCCATAAACTTTTGGCTACTTGCGTTATCATCTTGATTGTTTTGGGACCGAACCAACATCACGCCCATTAGGCTAGCTCTCCTGTTAGAAGGATTTGTGGGACCGCGTACCCTGTTGGGATATTGCGGCCGCCTGAATGTTATGTGGCGCGAAGCCATCCCCGCGGTGACCCACGTGTCGCATCAGTCTCATGCCACTTGATGAGTTAGGGTTGGTCAATAATAGTCAACCCCGTAAGGGCAAATCGTTCAGAACATCTCTGCCAAAATTAGCTTAATTAATCACACATTTGAAAGTGCTTGAACAACTACGATATTTTCTATCTAATAATAAAAACGAATGACTAGCTTAAGTTGAGAGTGGGTAGTAATTACCCATGGATCTCATTAAGTTTATTATTTTGCATGGATATATATTATTCAATACCGAAAATACAACAAACATAATTAATAATGGTTCAGCATATCAATGTAGACTCGAGATGAGCCGTAAATGAGACATGGAATGAGTATACCTTCGTCGAGGGTAAACAAAGTGAAGGTGAACAAAATTGCTCTTGTACGTATGAAAACGAGCTTGACCCTTTATTTGACCCCTTATTATACGACTAATAATTACCTCGTGGGTGTCGACGTACGTGTAAGCCATATGGACCCTCCTACTATTATTAACGACGTCAAAGCTAGCCAAATACTTGACCAATAATATTTTTGCTTTGGACCTTCAAAACTTTCCTAAGTATTCATAAAATAGGCTTATAAAATTAAACTTCCAAATTAAAAGAACTGGTCAAATTTGGAATTCTTAGTTAGACAAAGGATACATAATAACTAAAGAATAAATAAATTTTAGTACAAAGAATCTGATGTGGATTAGGAAGATCAACAATGGAGTACCGAAGTCGTGTCCCTTCGGGGACATCCGATAAAATTGAAACTAATGTTGATTCTCTACATTATGATCTCACTCGGATTGGTAAGTCAAAAGCAACATATATTTTCGAGGGCAGTTTTGTCAATGAAGATTTAGCTAGGTTTTGCATATTCTTTTGGAAAATGATGGAATAGTTTTTTTTTTTTTTTATCATTCGTTAAACCTAATCTATTTTATCTAGGGAACTTAGGGAAGGGGATGTATGCTTACGGAAATCGAACACTGTCCATACGCATAAAAGTATAATTGACCATATACATTTTAACATTTTTAAATATTTCGTGTGTATCCACACAGCAAATGCCATGAGTA